>APFE031559990.1:207059-326561 GCA_000404065.3 Pinus taeda | reverse complement strand
CTATTGTGGTCTCCCAATATATACTCGACGGTACGTGGGAGCACAAGTCCGTACTGGCACTTGTCATCTCAAAGTGGAGGAATCACCCAACCAACAATGAAAACAATAGTTACTAGGTTTTACGAGGTCGGAATATGTCTCTAGCCTAGAATTCTAGATGTTGTGTGTTAGGTTCCAAAGCATTTTTAGATTCATTAAATTTATTTTATAGTTGACCTTGTTTAAAAATTTTCCTTTCAGGTTCACTGCATGATGTGTATACAATTCCCAAAATGCAGTCTAAGATGATAAACAAATGTTTAATCTTGTTTTGGCAATGAAAATCCTAGCTGCTAAGGAAAGAGAACTGAGGGTCTTTCAACAAAGAGCACAGAGCACACACTAAATGCACTGTCCTAAATCAAACCAAGCAATCTAAATGCAAATTCACATGCATGTATTTGTTTTCAGCCTTCTTAATGTATGAAGGACAAGAAGAACGCTAAGTGCAAATTTCAATTATTTTCCAAAGCGACAATGCTAACAAATTTCTTTTCCAAAATGAAGTGAAGATAAGGATGACACTTTTCAATTTCGAAATGAAAATTATTTTCAACACTTGAAAAACTACTAATTCAAATCACATACAAGAGTAACAGTACAATCGACTATCAAGAACAATGGGATTCTCTTCTATGACTGAAAACGACACTTGCGACACTTTCAAATCAAGGAACGACAGTCTGATTACGCTACTTCTTTCTAAAAGGGTATTGGAAATGGCACACAATACATAAAAACACTTATAGTTCTTTACACAATGGAGGTGGAATGATGGAAGAGAAGAGGGTTTCCACAGAGATATACTGACAACAGACAACAAAACTCCTGAATAGAACTGAAAAGAGTGAAGAAAAACCAAAGTTTGAAGGTAAAATTAACCTTTCGTGACGATCACACCTGTCACAAAGGGAATCCAGTATGCAGCGCACCTACTACACATGGGAAGTGCGATGCATACAGACTGCCTTGAAGGGAGGGTGCGATGGTACCAATGCAAGATTTTTATCCAGTCTTTGATCACAATTTGTAGTTCAGTTCAGGGATTTAGGCAGAGTAAGTGATGTTCAGTAAATATAAATCATAGGGGTTGATCTAAGGAGGTTACTAGAGCCACCACTTAGGGCAACTAGAGTGTTTGCAGATCAATTGTTCAGTTTATAAACAAAACCTGGAGATAGACTGAAGCAGCATTGATCTACTTTGCACTTGCATAGAAAATGCAGTTTGAAGGCTAGTTGGCTTGACTTCAGGCTCCATCTGTAAGTTTATAAAACAAACAAAAATAGACTAACAAACAATCTATTCATTCCCCAGTAGAGTCGCCATTTTGTTACCGGGAATAATGTCCACTTAGAGCTGTTATTCCCACTAAGACTGGTAGCTATCTTAGAAGCAAACAAGTTAAAACTACTTTCGTTTTCCTTTATGAAAAATAGACAAGAGGGGAACAAAGGACACCAACCTTTGTCTTGCACTTGGTTCCTTGCTCGGTTCCTCTCCTTCTCGATAGATCCTTGCCACTCCTTTGTCTACACAGCTTCAGAGAGCACCTGTGGAATCAAAGCAGCATAATACTATCGAAGAACAGAGATCTATATCCATAAACAACACAGGACCATATATGTATTAACCACACAAATGCATATACAATCAAACATACAAGAATGTGGAGGAAAACTTGAATAGCTTTATTAATATCAAGAATAGCAAGAGGATTACAGCCAATTGTTTTGACCCAGCATCATCCTCCAGCAAGAAAGCCCTTCTTCACCTCAAGTAAAGCTTAGATCACCCAACACTATGATGTTACACTAGAAAACCAACAACACTTCTCTACAAGATACAAGATTGCAGCATCTGGATCTCTGTGATGAGGGATCCATATATAGATGATTGTAGGGGGTGAGTCAGCTTCTGGGATTTTGTTTAGTGTCCTCTCTCTGATATTTCTTGATTCCACTTGGAGATTGATGATCTCTTACTCATCCCTAGTCAAAATCATAGAGGCAAGTGTCAGAGGGGAAGTTTTTGGAAGATTCTATGATCTTCCACCTCACAATCTGTCTCTACCATTTGTCCATTCTCGCCCATCGCACCCTATAGAGGGGCCATCCAGTATGTATCGCACCCTTCACACTGGGAAGGTGATATGCATCACACCCTCTACACTGGGCATTCAGTATGGTCGAGTTTTGACCATTTCTGAGTAGTTTTCTATGGAGAACTTCTAGGAGATGATGTAATCAGCTGACCTTGTTCCTTTAGGTAGTGAAGCAACACTTTTAGGGACTTAGGAGCCCTCATTTTATGGACATTTATGATTGGGGTTGTGGTGCCCAAAAATGTCTATAACGCAATCCCTCTCTCTCTTCCTTCCTATGTCTCCCTTTCTCTCCCATGTACATATATCTCCCCCCCATCTCTCTCTCCAACCTCCATCTCAGTCACTCTTGCGCTCCCTCTCTCCTTCTCTCCCCCTTTCTTCCCATCTCACCCCGAAACATACACACTCTCTCTCCATCTCTCCCTTGTGACTCCCTCTCTCTCTCTCTCTCTCTCTCTCTCTCTCTCTCTCCACTTTTCTCTCTCTATGTATTTCTTCTTCACTCCCTCTCTCCCCTTCTCATTCCATCTCTGTGTCCCTACCCCCCACATCCTCTCTGTGGTCCTTCTCTTCTCTCCCTTTCTCTCCTACTTCCTTCTCTCTTCCTACATCTCTCTCTCTCTCTCTGTGCGCTCTCCAACCTTGTTACTTTTTCCCTCCCTCTCTCCTCCTGTCTTCCCTCTCCATCTTTGTGTCTCCCTCTCTCTCACTTACCCTTCTCTCCCTCTCTCACTCCTCTCTTTCTCCCTCTCTTCATTCCTCCTCTCCCCTCCATTTTATCTCCATCTCTCACTTGTCACTCCCACCACTATCACTCTATGTCTTTGTTCTTCCCTCCATATATATCTAGATTTAATGATCTATCATGATATATTAATTACTTAATGAACAATTAATATGTATAATCAAAGTTATAATTAATATATTAATATCCATAATATATTAATATTAATATAACTTTAGTATCAATATTAATTAATGCTTTACATGGCACATAACAAAATTATAATAAAAATAACATTAATATATAAGTTTCCTTTTAAATATTTATTTTAAAATATTTAATTAATAAATATTAAAATTTTTTGAGAGGATTTTCCATCTTGTGTTGAATTAACCTTTTTCCTTGATAGAAATGATGTGGACATTAGTAAAAAGTAAAAGATGTTTAAAGTTTTAACTATGGGGAACTTTATGGGAATTGTTTTGTTAAAAAGTTATCATCCATTCAATTAATGATATATGTAAAAGGTTACTAAATCCATTAAGATTAATATTATCTATTGAAATCATATATAACAATAAGTTTATTATTTTTAATTAGCCTAATGCCATTAATAAAATAAAAAAAATATATAATTAAAGATTCAAATTAAATATAGTTATATATAATTTAAAATGAAAAAAAGAGTTTTAGTCACCTTAATTAAATATTTTTAGTATTTTCTCGAACCTGACATCTTAGACATTCACATAATACACCCTTTGCAACATATAAGTCATATATTATTTTATATAATAATAAATTTTCTAAATTAAATATTTCTTACTAAAACAGAAGTATGGGGAGGTAGAATATGCCCATCATTATAAATTAAATAGGATGGAGGACAGCAACATACATTAATTTAGATTTTAATATACTATAACATTAAAGTAGGTTGTTAATTGTGTTAATTAATTGGACGGAAGAAATAATAGTTATGCTTTTGGGTCAAATTCAATTTCTGTATGCGACGCTATTTGAGAACACTCTACTAAATGCTAATTTAAATAAATCATACAAAACCATACACATTGTTTATATAAAATATAGAAATTCTACGTCTATCCACATATAACTTATTATAATATAATTTATACTTCCCGTATATTTATCAACCTGTAACTTCATATAATATAATTTCGCTAAGATCAAATGGTAATAAAATCTGTTTGAACCATGTGGGTTTACAATAATATTATATATATTAAAATAAAATAAAGAAGAAGTGAACCACTCATACAAGCAACCATTCATTCTAGTCAGTAACACGATGAAGTAGAAAAAGAATTGACTGAGCAGTGGAAAAACAGATAAAAAGTTGTGTAACCCAGGAGAGTCTAAAGAGATCACTTCAACTAATATATTCATTGCACACATTTACAAAGTCAATGGTTATCACTAATTCGCCGACGTCAACGGTCGACCGACACAGTGATTTTCAACGTCACCCATTATGTGGTCCAACGAATTCTTGCACTTAACTCTACGCATCGTCACAATGGCCTCATCAATGGTGTGGCTTACAAAGAAACCTGCAAGTCACCTCTCCTAACAACTCAAACAACTTCCAGAATCATAATGGAGAAACTCGCCACTTTTCCTATAATCACTTAACCATTGTTTTTCATTTAAAAAAAAATTATTTAGATATGAATAAGAAACATTTTTTAAATTTGTGGATAAGTTTTATTAGAAAACTTTAAATTTATTTATAGATTTTCAAAATACATCTGAGTTGAATTGAGGCTTCTGTGATTCATAATAGTTGAAAGAGTAGCTTCCGAGTAAATCACATGTAGACAAACATTTGTCGAAGCAGTGTGGTTCATCTTGATGACAAGTTGAAGAAATAGATCCAGCTTAGCATATTAAATAGTATGAGCAGAGATTCCAACTGCTAATTTACGGGCTAAATATGACTAAAGGACCCACGTCAAAATTAATTTAATATTGCTCATATTAAATTAATTTTGACCTGGGTCCTTTAGTGAGATTTAGCCAGTAAATTAGCGGTTGGAATCTCTCGTCAGACTATTTAACATCATGACGATTAACCACACTGGTTGGTTCGAAATGCGTAGACAAATGTTTGTCTTCATGTCACACCCAAGTTACTCTTTCATACATCTGAGTTATAAAACATAGCAATCATGGAATATGTAAAACTAAGGTTTAATTACGTCTCTCTGCACACACTTTGGCAAATATTTTTTAATTAGGTCTCTCTTCATAGTACACACACTTTGGCAAATATTTTTTAATTAGGTCTCTCTTCATAGTACACACTATGGCAAATATTTTGCAAGAATGATAAAGGGTGACTAACCATGTATTCTTGTTTTAGTTTAGAAGGGTGACTAACCATTTGTTCTTATTTTAGTTTAGTTTTTATATGAAAATTTTATGTAAATTGATTATTTTTAAAATATTTAGAATTTGAAAAACAAAATTAATTTAATTCTCGTTTTTCTATAACATTTCAAAATATTCTTAAAATCAAAATCAAATAAACTTGAAATTCCAATATATTAAACAGATCAACAACTTCAAATAAACTACAACCACCTTGAATTTAATTACATTTTACCGTTGTCATCCTCATCTATTGTCAATAGTTTGCATCGGAAAAGTCAGCGTTATTCTTTCTTGGTTGGAATTCAACATTCCAAGAATATCAGAAAATTCAGACGCATCTAAAGTCCTGATCGGTTTTCTAAATATCTTCATCGTTGTAGAAGTGAAAATTCTCTAAGCGAAAGTTCAACATAGAAATAACTTGAATCAATGTATAACACTCTATATAGTTGAGAATTTAGTAAGGTCATCGTAAAAATGACCTGAAATACAGTATGCTTAGCGTGCTTACTATTATTACTACGCGTCACGGCTGAAAGATGGAGTATGAAGTCACGATGATGAAATTTTCAAGAATTTTGGTGATAACGCGTTTTGTGATGTTGGTGCAAGCCATTCTTGACCCAGTTAAGCGTAAAGCATCACTGATTTTAAACTTTGATACTGCAAAATGACAAAGGATAAAGGATAAAGTTTATTCAAAACGTTCTGGTTTGGTCAATGCCTTTTGCTAAAGTGCTACTTGATTGAGGCTCCCCCTTGAAAATAACATTAACTGGACCACATCTTTAGGACTTGTTTAAAAATTAGATTATTTTTAAACTTGTATGTGCCATTCTTGTGCAAGGCCACGTTAATCTTCTTTGTCTATCATTTCAATTTTATTTGATGCTTTTTGAGTGTTGGAAATCAGATGCACAAGTCAATTAAACAAAATATACAGCAGATAAGTCAAGCACATAAGACACAAGAATTTAACCTGGTTCACCTAACTAATCTGGGCTAAGTCCACACATGAACAAACCCTTCCGGTTGTTGCATATATATTTCCTCATTTAACTCTCCATCTAAAAATGTAGTCTTAACATGTAATTGGTGCAACTCTAAATCAAACAAAGTCACTAATACTAACACAATTCTAATTGAAACAATTTTAACTACTAAGGAAAAAATTTCATGAAAGTCAATACAGTCTTTCTCATATTTAATAGGATATAGAGTAAAATCAAACACTTAACTTTGTCTTTATTTATCAACAACTTAAATAGGAATAATTTAAATTAGAATATCTCAATTTTACAGGAGGAGAGTAATCACTGTATCTACTGTCTAGTTTTTAAATGTAATAATACTTAAAAATTATTATAAAATTATTTATATTTATTTAATGATACTTTATTACAATTATAAAAAAAAATTAATTGATTTAATGAATTCATACCTAAATTTGATTATTTACTTAAATCTCTAATTATAAAAATTGTTATAAACTTTAAATAAAATTAGAAAAAACACAATACTTTAACTAACTAACTATCTAATTTGCAATTTAAAAACTATTATACAATTGAAAACCTTACAAAGAAACGTTCAATAATAAATTTACTTTAATAAATATTAACGAAACATATATTGCTAAAGATACGGAATAAACGACCCCTCATATTCATCAGCAACTAAAATTAAAGTGATTTTCTCTGACTTGTGATATGTCCGGAGGTCAATTAGCTCTTTGGGTAGAAGGTCATGATCAGAGCCTTACTCTGTCTTTGAAATCATGAATAAAATCGAACGAGAGCTATACTCTCACAATGATAACACTGCATTCCCATTGTTTTTAATCTTCTAATATAATATGTTAAATGGTGTATGGTTGATAAATGATGTGTTTACATAATGGAAGCACAAGTAGGCTGGTTAACATATAATTAAAATGATGTATCGACATATCTGGAAGCGCCTTAATTATCATTCATATTAGTTATTATTATTATTGGTAATAATTTATATTATCATTATTATTAATTAATATATTATTGGGTATTAATTTATTATATTTATGTTAATTAAATTTAATACTATAATAATAATAAATTAATAAATAAATTAATTAATTTTTAAGTTTTATTTAGTAAATATTTATTTCAATAATTTGTAATAATAAATAATACTAAATTTAGTACTTAATATTAATTATTTTTAGTTAGTTTTATTTATTAGATAATGTTTTTATTACAATATTAAATTATTAATTAATTAAATCAAGGTGTAATATTTCACTAAAGGACCAATATTAAAATCTTATGAAAACATATACTTTACTAATGTG
Source organism: Pinus taeda (assembly GCA_000404065.3). Classification (NCBI taxonomy): domain Eukaryota; kingdom Viridiplantae; phylum Streptophyta; class Pinopsida; order Pinales; family Pinaceae; genus Pinus; species Pinus taeda. The sequence continues at coordinate 318,965 of APFE031559990.1, read as the reverse complement.
AACTTTAATTATCTAAACTCAAGGAAACCCAAAGAAATAATCAACGCAAGGGATTTATATCACAAACCCGAGGGATTATAAACACAAGGAAATAATATTAAACTCAAGGGATCAATATTATAAATTCAAGGTATATAAACCCTAAGATAAATATTTTAAATCCTAAAACAGTCATGGTTGACCATGGTTGATTTTTATATTGAGACAATCTTTGCTACCATGCAACGTTGGACAATGGTTCACCATGATTGATTTTCATATTGAGAAAATATTTATCACAATGACATTGCACCATGATTGGCCATGATTATAAACTCAATATATTTATATTATACACAAAAATTAATATTATAAACCCTATGAACAATATTATACCCTAGGAATATGAACCCTTAGATTAATAAACCCAGCAGATTGATATTATAAACCCAACGGATTAATACTAAAATCTCAAGGGAATAACAATAAACCCAAGGGATAAATATCATAAATCTAAGGTATATAAAGTGTAAGATAAATATTATAAACCCTAAAATAAACATGGCTGACCATATTTTATCATGGTTGATTTTTCATATTGAAATAATCTTTGTCACAATGTGAAATTTGATCATGGTTGAGCATGATTGGTTTTCATATTGAGACAATCTTTGTCACATTGCAACGTTAGACCATGGTTGATTTTAATGGTGAGAAAATTGTCATAATGTGAAATTGGACCGTGGTTGACCATGTTTGAGCATGATTATAAAACAAAGGGAATAATAAACTCACGAGATTAATTCTAAAACCCCAAGGTATTATAAACCTAAGGGAATAATATTAAAAACAAGGTATTGATATTATAAAACAAGGTATATAAACCCTAAGATAAATATTCTAAACCATAAAATATACATGGTAGACAGTGGTTGATCATTATTCGTTTTCATAATTAGACAATCATTGTCACAAAGCGACATTGGACCATGGTTGACCATGATTATAAACCCAAGGGATTTATATTGAACCCAAGGATTTATATTATAAACCCTATGAATACTATTACACCCGAGAAAAATGAACCCTTAGATTAATAAACCCAACACAGTAATATTACAAACCAATGGGAATAATAAACACAATGGGTCAATACTAAAAACCCAAGGGAGTAATATAAAACCCAAGGGATTAAGATTATAAACCCTAAGTATACAAGCCTTAAGATAAATACTATAAACCCTAAAATAAATATGGTTGACTATCTTTTACCATGGTTTATTTTCATATTGAGACAATATTTATCAGAATGTGACATATGACTATGGGTTACCTAGGTTGATTTTCATATTGAAGCAATCTTTGTCACAATGTGACATTCGACCATGGTTGCACATGGTTGACCATCATTCTAAACAAAAGATATTTATATTAAATCCTATAATTATTATTATAAACCTTATGAATAATATTATACCCTAGGAATATGATCCCTTAGATTGATACACCCAAGGGATTGATATTATAAAGCCAATGGATTAATTCTAAAATTCCAAGGTATTATAAATGCAAGGGAATAATATTAAACCCAAGGGATTAATATTATAAATCCAAGGGAATAATATTAAATCTAGGGGATAAATATTATAAACCCAAGATATATACACCCCAAGATAAATCCTATAAACCCTAAACTAAACATGGTTGATCATGTTTGACCACGGTTCATTTTCATATTAACAAAATATTTGTCACAATACGATGTGGGTCTACGGTTGACCATGATTGATTTTCATATTGAGATAACATTTCTCATAATGTGATGTTGGACAATGGTTGACCATGGTTGATTTTCATATTCAGACAATATTTGTCACAATGCGACGTTGGACCATGGTTGACCATGGATGATCATGGTTGTGACAATGTGACGTTGGACTAAAAGACAATGTTTGGCACAATGCGACCATGGTTATTGACCATGGTTGACCACAATTAACAAAGGTTTAGCATGGTTGATTTCCATATTTAGACAATCCTTTTCACAATGCGATTATATAACATGGTTGACCATGGATGACCATGGTTGTCACAATGTCATGTTGGTCCAAGAGACAATCTTTCTCATAATGTGACCATGGTTATTGATCATGGTTGACAATGATTGGTTTTCATATTGAGATAATATGTGTTACAATGCGACATTGGAACATGGTTGACCATGGTTGATTTTCATATTAAGACAATCCTTGTCACAATGCGACATTGGACCATGGTTGACCATCGTTGACCATGATTGGTTTTAATGTCAAGACATTCTTTTTCACAATGCAGTGTTGGACCATAATTGACCATGGTTGATTTTCATTTTGAGACAATCTTTGTCACAATGCGACATTGGACCATGGTTAACCATGATTGATTTTCATATTGAGAAAATCCTATAATAAACCTCAAGATAAATACTATAAACCAAGGTATATAAAAACTATGATAAATATTATAAAAGTTGAAATAAACATGCTTTATTTACATATTGAGACAATATTTGACACAATACTACATTGAACCATAGTTCACCATCATTGAGCATGATTCATTTTTGTATTGAGACAATATTTGTCACAATGCGATGTTGGACCATAGTTCACCATGGTTGAAAATGATTGACGATGACTAACCATGGTTGACAATGGATTTCCATGGTTGATTTTCATTTTGAGACAATCTTTATCTAAATGCAACATTGGACCATGGTTGACCATGATGGAGTGTGGTTGACGATGATTTACCATTGTTGATTTTCATATTGAGACAATCTTTATCACAATTTTACATTGGACCATGGTTGCTCGTGATTATAAACTCAAGGGATTTATATTTAGCTCTGGGATTAATATTATATACCATATGAATAACATTATGTTGTAGTAATATGAACCCTTAGATTAATAAACCCAAGGAATTTATATTATAAACCTAATCGAATAATAAACTTGAGAGATTAATACTAGAAATTGAAGGTATTATAAAACCAAGGGAATAATATTAACCCAAATGACTAATATTATAAACCTTACATATATATACCATAAGAAAAATATTATAACCATGAAATGAACATGGTTTACCATGTTTTATTTTCACATTGGAAAAATATTTTTCATAATGCCAGATTGGGCCATGGTTGACCATGATTGATTTTCATATCCAAATTAATTATAATAAAAACATATGGGGTTATAAACCCAAGGGAATATTATTAAACCCATGGGGAAAATATTATAAACCCAAGTTATATAAACCATATAATAAACAGGGTTTACCATGTTTTACCATGGTTTATTTTCACATCAAGACAACCTTTCTCAGAATGCGATGTTAGACCATGGTTGACCATGGTTGACGACGGGTGATAATGGTTTACTATGGTTTACCTTTTTTTACCATGATTGGTGATAGTTGACAATCGTTGACTATGATACCCAAGGAATTTATATTAAATCCAAGGATTAATATTACAAACCATAAGAATAATATTATACCCTCAGAATATTAAACTTTATATTAATAAACCCAAGATATTAATATTATAAACACAAGGGAGTAATAAACACAATGTGCTAATACTAAAGCCCTAAGAGATTATAAACCCAAGGGAATAATATTGACCTAAGGGATAATAAACCCAAGGGATTAATACTAAAAAATGAGGAAATTTTAAACCCAAGGTTATAATATTAAATCCTAGGGTTTAAAATTATAAACACAAGGTATATAAACCCTAAGATAAATATTATAAACCCTAAAATAAAAGTGACTGACCATGGATTACCATTGTTGATTTCGATATCGAGACAATCTTTGTGACAATGCAATGTTGGACCAAAGTTGACCATGGTTGATTTTTATATTGAGACAATCTTTGTCAAAATGTGACTTTGGACCATGGTTGACCGTAGTTGATGATGGTTGACAATGGTTGAGCATGCTTGATTTTCATATTGAGGAAATATCTTTGATAGTGTTGCCTTGGACCATGGTTGACCATGATTATAAACTCAATGGATTTATATTATACACTAGGAATATGAACCCTTCAATTAATAAATTAAAGAGATTGATATCATAAACACAATGTAACATTAAATCCAATGAGTTAATACTAAAACCCCAAGGGATTATAAATACAAGGGAATAATATTAAACCCAATGGATTGATATTATAAACTCAAGATATATAAACCCTAAGATAGATATTATAAACCCTAAAAGGAACATGGTTGACCATGGTTTACCATGGTTGATTTTCATATTGAGATAAAAATTGTCACAATATGATGTTGGACAATGGATCACTATGGTTGGCCATAGTTGATATTCATAGTGAGATAATATTTGTCATAATGTGACATTGGACCATGGTTGATAATGGTTGACAACAACTGATAATGGCCTACCATTATTGACCATGGTTGATTTTCATATTGAGACGATATGTGTGACAATGTGATGTTTGACCATGGTTGACCATGATTATAAACCCAAGGGATTTATATTAAACCCAAGAATTAATATTAAAAACCCTATGAATAATATTATACCCTACAAATATGAAACTTGAGATTAATAAACCGAGGGAATAATATTAAACCCAAGGTATATAAACCCTAAGATAAATATTATAAAACCTAAAATAAACATGGTTCTCCATGGTTTACAGTGATTGATTTTCTTATTGAGACAATCTTTGCCATAATGTGGCATTGGACCATGGTTGACCATGGTTTATTGTGCTAAGAGGTGCATTCTATAGCCCAATATCACCTCGATGTGTAAGTATGTCACATCCTCAAAAAATAATACAAATATTTTTTACTAATGTCACCCAAAAATTCATTTGAATTGTAAATTATATATAATGTTTTAATCTTATTAATGGATTAGGCTTAATTACTAAAATATAACTATGTATTATTATATATAATTCGAATGGATAATAAATTATCTCATGCATTTAATAGTTACTTTATCATATACGTGAATTTAAAAGGATCATAAATTTACCTTTAACAACAATTTTTACCACATTAAAATTCCAAATTAGGTAAAATATTAAACATCTTTTCTAAGATTTACTAAATCTAATAGAATCTATTAAATCAAAGGAACAAGGTTAATTCAACAAAAAGAATTGGAAATGTTGCTCCAAAATCTTTTAATACTTGTTTTGATTAAATATTTTTAAAATGAATCGTTAAAGGGAAAAAACATATACTATAGATATATTAAAGTCTTTAAAGATATAAATATTCTCACATCCAAGTTATAATATTTGAAAATATCAATTTGATGTAGTTTTATTATAATTTTTGTTATCATGCCATAAGAAACATTACGAAATCTAATATTAATATTATTAAAGTTAATAACTTTGGCTTAATACAATATTAAATTTAAGATAATATTCAATTTGTTATATTATAATTATATTAATATATCATCTGATATATATATCTCTTAAATATATATGGAGGGAGGAAAAAATACATAGTTGATAGAGGTGGAGAGATAAAGGAAGTGACAAGGGAGAGATAGAGAGAGAGTGTGTGTATGTTTTGGGGTGAGATAGAGAGAGAAAGCTAGAGAGATGGAAGGAAGGGGGAAGAGAAGGAGAGACGGATGGAGGGAGATAGTGACATGGTTGGAGGATGAAGAGAGAGGGGGAGGGTGGAGATATAGAGGGAGGTGAGAGAGAAAGGGAGAGAGAGGAAGGAAGAGAGGGAGAATGTGAGAGAGAAAAGGAGAGAGGGAGGGAGAGAGAGATGGAGTTGGAAGGAAAGCGAGATGGAGGTAAGAAGAAATATATAGAGAGAGAAAGGTGGGGAGAGAGAGAGAGAGAGAAAGAGTGATAATGGAGATAAAGAGAGAGGGAGAGAGGAAAACAAGAGGGAATACAGATAGAAGATGGATTAAAAGAGTGAAGGGGAAAAGATAGAGAGAGGAATACGGAGGGAGAGATATATAGTTATGGAGAAAAAATGTGTACATTTCAGGGGTGATATATAGAGAGAAAAGAGAGGTAGAGGGAGATAGAGATATAGATGGGAGGTGAGGAGAGGGAAGAAGCAAGAGATAGAGAGAGGGAGGGAGAGATAGGTAGATATGGAGTGTGTGTGTGTGTTTGGGGGGTGAGATAGAGAGACAAAGAAGGAAATATGGAGGGAGATATATATATATATATATATATATATATATATATAATATATATATATATATTTATATATATAATATATATATATATATATATATATATAGATGGAAAGGAGAGAGAGGAAGATATATTCTTGACTATATGCATTGATTTTAGTGTACATGATGATTTATAATACTATTTTATTCCTTGCAGTAGATGCGTTGATTTCATTGTAGATGTTGATTTCTAATTCTATTTTCTTGTTTGCACTAGATGTATTGATTTCAATTTAGATGTTTATTCATGATCCTATTTTATTTCTTTTTCTATATGCATTGATTTCAACGTAAATGGTAATTTCTGATCTTATTTGGTTTCTTGCACTAGATGCATTGATTTTAGTGTAGATATTGATTTATAATTATATTTGATTGCTTTCACTAGATGTATTGATTTCAATGTAGATGTTGGTTTCTAATATTATTTGATTGCTTGAATTATATGCATTAATTTTAATGTAGATGTTGTTTTCTAATCTTATTTGATTTCTTGCTTTAGATGGATTAGATGCTATTAACCATGAGACTGCAAATTATTAATTTCAAGGTTAGATGGATAGGGGAGAGAGGGAAGAAGATTTATTGCGGTAGATGCATTGATTTCAGTGTAGATGATGATTTATAATCCTATCTCATTTCTTTCACTAGATACATTGATATCAATGTAGATGTTGGCTTCTAATTATATTTGATTGCTTTTGCTAGATGCATTTATTTATGTGTAGATGTGGATTTATAATCCTATTTCACTTCTTACACTAGCTGCATGGATTTCAATGTAGATGTGGATTTCTAATCTTATTTGATTGTTTGCCTAGATGCATGGGTTTCAGTGTATACGTGGATTTCTAATTCTATTTTATTGCTTGCACTATATGCATTGATTTCAATGTATATGTTGATTTCTAATCCCATTTGATTGCTTGCATTAGATGAATTTATTTTAGTGTAGATGTTGTTTTATAATCCTATTTGGTTGTTTGTATTAGATGCATTAGATGTTGTTAATCTTGAGGATGTAGATTATTTAAAAAAAAATCAAGATATATTTATTAATACGTAGAGGGACACTATTAAGAAATCATTAGATGTCAAAATTTGTGATTCCTAGAATTAAAATGAAAAGGATGTGCAAAAGAAATCCTCATGCAAACTACAATTTAGTCCTTGACAAGATCATCTCCCTTCTTCATCACCAGCTAACTACTAATAGACAATTACACATATTCAAAATATATTCGTAATTACTAATAGATTAATTTCATATAACAATGTATGCAAAATATTTATAAGAGGAAAATGAATATTTATACATATCAAAACAAATCAAAATATTCTTGAAGGAGATGTGATAATTGTTTGGAGAAACAAATAATGTAAATATTTTATAAATCTAGTCACTCAATAAAAAAAAAAAAAAATACATTATTTCTTGTCTTTGCAAAATATGCTATAGATAAAAGGAATTATCAAAGTATTCTTGAAGAAAATAAATTATTTCAAACATAAACAAAAACAAACAAACAAACAAACAAACAAAAAAATTCAAGGGAAATATTAACGCAGTATTATTAAAACTACTCTTCAAGATATATTTTGTAATATTTGGAGGAACACTATTTAGAATTAATTAGCTGTCAAAAGTTCTGGCACCTAAAATTAAATGAAATATATGTGCAATATCGATCCTCCTGCAAATTATTAACAAGATTGTCTCCCTTCTTCATCACCAACTAATTAATAATAAACAATTACATACACATATAAAAATATAACACAACAATTGTAACATTCAAAAACATTACCATCTGAATCCAAACACAGAAACCACTCAAAGTAACAAAACACAAACGTACAAACCATTCAAGGAAAACAACATAGACCAAGATAAAGAAGAGAATGATATGGTCATGCTAAGGAAAGAAAACATAATGTGAATTTTCAATTTTATCTCAAACATATAAATAAAAATGATAATATAAAAATGTGACATTGCTTCCCTCACGTGGAACCATCTTAGATCCATCTAACACGAGATCCATCATGCCCTGAGAGGGATCAAATCCCTCGAGGTGCAAACCTTTCCTCGAGTTCTAGAACCCAAAAATAAGGTTTGCACCTCAAGGCGTTTGGTCCCTTTCGGCGCATGATAGACCCAATGTTAGATGTGTCTAAGGGGATTTACATATTGAGATAATATTTGTCAAAATGTTACATTGGACAATGATTGACAATGTTTGGCCATGGTTGATGACAATTGATAATGGTTTGACATTGTTGATATTCACTGCACCAAGAGGCTCACTCTACATCCCAATATGAGGGTGATGTCTAAGTCTCTCCATTTGTGACTCCACCTTAAAAAAAAAAATTATGTTCTAAGTAGAAAAATATTGTCAACTATAATATACATATATATACGTATGTGTGTGTGTGTGTTGTAACGTAATTATAAGTTAAAAAATGTGCTAGTAAGGTGTTTAATTCTTATACTTTTCAAGAATATTTCAACAAGAGACTTAAATAAACTATTTGAAGATCTATTTTAACTAATTTAGGTCGATATCAACTTCATATATATCTATATATAGGAAAAAAATATCAAAATAAAATATTTTAATGTTGTATATAAAAAAATATTCGATGTGCGTTATCAATAGAATATTTTAATATAAATTAATATTGACATATACTTAACAATCAACTAATAATAAAAAACCATTTTAATTTGTGTGATAAAATGTCCCTAATACCTGTTATGTAAAATATTTTAATGTCAATTATGTATATATTACATATCATTTAAATTTTTTTATATATATGTATCATGAAAAAAATAAGTTTTTATGGTTAAAACGTGTATTTGGTCCTCTATGTACTCTATTTAGCATTCAAAAATACAATTTAAACAATGAAAAATAAGATTGTATTTTTCACTCTAAAGAAGTTTGCACAAGAAGAAATTTGATTCCTCTGGGCTCATGTTAGATCTATACTTAAGATGGATTTATGCTCGTATTGAGAAAATTTTTGTCACAATGTGACATTGGACCATGGTTGACCATGATTATAAACCCAAGGATTAATATTATAAAGCATATGAATAATATTATAGCCTAGGTATATGAACCCTTAGATTAATAAACACAAGGGATTGATATTATAAACCTAAGGTAATAATAAAAATAAACGGGTTAATACTAAAACCCAAGGGATTATTAAACCAAGGGAATAATAATAAACACAAAGGTATATAAACCTTAAGGTAAATATTATCAACCCTATAAAAAGCATGGTTGAACATGGTTTACCATGGTTAATTTTCATATTGAGACAAACTTTGCCACAATGTGATGATGGACCATGGTTGACCATGGTTGATTTATTAAGACAATCATTGTGACAATGTAACATTGGACCATGGTTGGCCATGATTGGGTACTATTTACAATGGTTGCTATGATTTATTTTCGTATCAAGACAATCATTGTCACAATGCGATGTTATACCATGATTAATTTTCATATTGAGAAAATATTTTCCACAATGTAACATTGGACCATGGTTGACCATGGTTATAAACCCAGGGGATTTATAGTGAATTCAAGGGATTAATATTATAAAACCTATCAATAATATTACACCCTAGGATTTTGAACCATTAGATTAATATACCCAAGGGAATAAGATATCCAACAGATTAATAGTAAAAACACAAGGGATTGTAAACCCAAGGGAATAATATTTAATCAAAGGGATTAATATTATAAACTCGAGGTATATAAATCCTAAGATTAATATTGTAAACCCTAAAATAATCATGGTTGACCATGGTTTACCAAAGATGATTTTCATATTGAGACAATCTTTGTCACAACACAACATTAGACTATGGTTGACCATGATTGATTTCATATGGAGACAGTATTTGCCACAATGTGACATTGACCCGTGGTTGATTTTCATATTGAGAAAATATTTCTTAGAATATGAAATTGGACTATGGTTAGCCATGATCATCAAACCTACAGATGTATATTAAAGCCAATTATTAATATTATAAACCTAAGTAATTAATACTAAAAGCCATAGGGATTATAATAAACCCAATGGAATAATATTGAACCCAAGGGATTAATTATAAATCCAAAGTATATAAACCCTAATATAAATATTATAAACCAAGTCTGCACTGAGCGTGCATTGGAACAACCGAAATTGAATGGAGTCATTGGTAACGGAGTTGGATGAACACCACATGTGGAAGGAGTGGACATGATTCGCACGATCATCTCCAGAATTACCCTCAAACTTTGGAATGTTTGAGGGTATCTTAGTTGGCATAGCACGCCAACCAACATCATGGTGTATAGGGTCATTTAAGAACTAGCTAAAATCTGGGAGACTTAACCCAAGCATAAAAGGGAGCATGGGGGTTGTAGGAACGATTTCTAAGATTGTTCTGCTAGATGTGACCACCAGGGTAAAACTGGAGCCAACACGAGGTTGGGTTCCTACACCAGTTGTGGGTCCAGACAGGTGATGATATGCGGTGAAGGAGGCTGGAAATCAGATGAGGAATCAAAAGAACTAAGAGAAGAGTCAGTATGGGGACTCGGTGGACTATGAACTTGAACCCTTTGGGGAGGAGTAATATGCCCAAGAAGAAACTAGGGGAACACCTAAGAGTCTCATTGACAAATGCCTTGGTGGCGCAACGGAGGTAAGACACACGTGACACAAAAATGGTGAAGGGAGATCAACAATATCCCTTAGTCCCTTTGAGGGGATATAAATTCATTATGTTAAGTATTGGCTTGGAAGTGTAAACCAAGCACCCTTCACATATGGTGTGCTTGTCTATGCAAGTGTGTTTATTGATTATGCCTAGATCATGTTCAGAAATGGAAAAAAGTTGGCTAAAAATAAATTGAAATTAACAATAGAAAATGAACAGAAAAGAAAATTAACTCAACCCCACCCAAACTAGGTTTCCAAGCACTACGTTGCTTGGTGGTGAAATTGATTGGAAAAACACTAGATAGGTAAAAGGATCTAAATTTCAGTGTGACTCACATCAAATGACACTAAGCTGCCGAAAAGTGGTGCATCTACAACAAAAAATCAAAGAGGAAGGTCGCACCGAAAAGATAGGGAGATGGGTAAAAAACCTAGGGAAACTGTTGGAACCCTAAGGCAAATGAACAAACAAGGTTTAAAATGAAACTTTATATGGAAACAACCTATATTCGGAGATTTGACATAAAAAGGTACAAATCTAAAAAATATGATTGAAGGTGTTGCACAAACTCAGACTTCTTACTTAGCCAAACTCCTCCTATAAAGGTGGAAGTGTACTAGAAGCCCTAAGGGGCCAAATTTCACCTTTATGAGTAAATCATAGTAGATCAAGGCCTAAGAGGGATGAGACAGAGGTCAAGCAATCCAACACATGACTCTCGAAAAAACCCAGAAATAGTTGTGATAAAAACCCAGAAACGATAAAACTGAGAGGTACTCACATCTACCATGTTTATTCTATGATTTGTAGTATTTATCTTAGGGTTTATATACGTTGGCTTAAATATTCTTCCCTTGGGTTTATAATCCCTTGAATTTTTAGTGTAAATTCCTAGGGTTTATTATTGCCTTAGGTTTATAATATCAACCCCTTATGTTTATTAATCTAAGGGTCCATATTTGTAAGGTATAATATTATTCATAGGATTTATAATATTAATCCTTGTCTTTAATATAAATTCCTAGGGTTTATAATCATGGTCAACCATGGTCCAATGTCACAATGTGACAAAGATTTTCTAACTATGAAAATAACCCTTAGTAAACCATGGTTGTTATCACCAAAAAAATGACCATCTAGCTTATGCAACATTGCCTTTTGTATAAGCTCAATACGTTTTGTTGCTAATTGAGTCTATTACATCCAAGCATATAATCACGAGCTAATACTATGTGATCCTGATCTTGAGTTGTTAATCTATTGTAATGATAGAATGCTAGACTATAAAGGAGTTAGCTGGTATCGAGAGAATGTCCATTTGATAGATTTATTAGACAAATCAAAGTACACCATATACAACCAATTTTACCATAGTAAAATTCCTTTCACTCTAAGAAATTACTTAATAAACCACATTTGTTAGGTAATTTATAATTAAACCCATGAATAATAATTGAATAAATCACTATTTATTAAATTATCTTCATGGAATAATTAATCAACACGTTGTTTAATTAATATTCCTTGTCATATTGGACCCAATTATGAAAAATAAACAAATAATTAATTAATTATCTTATTTTCTTGAAGAATAATTAATTACTATTCTTTGTTAAGTTTGACTAAATCCTTTAGTAATAATTAAATAAATCATTATTTTATATTATTCTTTAACCAATTTCTTGAAATGATAAATAAATCATTTATTTATTTATTATTTCTAAATAAAAGTTTAAATACTTTTTCCCTCGTAACCAAATATAATAAAATATATCAAGTGGTTATTCCAATAATGGGATCAATAATATTTTATTATTGCTCATTATTTGAGGATAACTCAATATTTTGTTATAAATAGAAGGGCTTTCCATTCATTATTCATTTTTGATTATTTAGATTGTTGCACTCACTATTGTAACTCTAATTATTATCACTATTGCACACCATTTTTCTTCCATTTGAGTTCCCATTGAACTCAAACATTTTATTTGTTGACTTTACAAATTATATAGGAGAGAGACTCGACACAAGATGATGACATTTGAGGATAACCAAGAAACCATCCCATAGAAGGGGACTGGTAACATTTATTTGTTCCCTTCACAGGTGTTATAATAAAATATTTTCTTTGTATATCTAATTTCCATTAGATGATTGGAGTTATTAGTGTTTCATTGTGTTGTTTAACTATGGTTGTGGCATAAATTAGGACTTTCACATGTTTTGTTTCTATCATTTGTTGTAGGTCTACAATGTTTAACATCCATTTATATTGTTGAGACTGTTTGTCATCCACGGTCTTAAGTGTTTTCTTTCCGTACACCTTTGGGAAGAAAACATTACAATAAAATGGGTGACTCCATTCATTTTTTACTTCAGATCCAGAAATCTGGGTGACCTTCAACTTTTGGCTTAGGGTCTCTTCTTTTTTTAGTCTCTTAATGTTGTTTACTAGATTTAACCCTAGATCCCTCAAATTTCTGACTTTCAAAAGTTTTTTGGTCTTTCCCACAGGTCATAGGAACCAATCACAAAAGAGAAGAAAATATTTTTTCGAGATTTTCCGACCACGAATCAAGGAGTAGAAATCACACTTTTCTGCCCAAAAAGTGTGCTCTAGAGATGAGAGCTCACCTTTCAGCCAAAAAGTTATGATCCCCCATGAAAATAGGTCAGTATCTCCAATTTTTAGGGTTTCCAGGTTTCTGTCATATATGTTTCTCAGTTTTATCGAGAGTTGCTTGCATAGTGGTTTGACCTCTTTCTCATCCTACTTAGGCCTTGATATACTCTAATTTACTCATCAAAGTAGAATTTATCCCCTTAGGGCTTCTAGTATGCTTCCACTTTTAAAGGATGAGTTTAGTTGAGTAAGAAGTCTGAGTTTCTGGAGCACTTTCAGCCATATTTTATAGAGATGTACCCTTCTGTTTCAGATAAACAAAAATAGGTTGTTTCCATCTAAAGTTTTCACCCATATCCCTATCTTTTTGTAGAGATCTTCCTCTCTAGTTTTTCTGTAGCTGCATCAATTTCCAACAACCTAGTGTGATTTTATCTAAGCCACACCAAAACTTTAACCTCTTGACCTTTTTAGTCTGTTTTCATTTGATTTCGCCACCAACCAGCATAGTCCTTGCAAGCGTAGTCTGGGTGGGGTTTAGTTAATTATTTTGTTGTTCATTTTCTATTGTTAATTTCAGTTCAACGAGGTTTTTTGTTTCTTCAAACACGATATCGTCTTAATCAATAAACTCACTTGCACACAAGCACACCTTAAGCCAAGGGTGCTTGGTTTACACTACCTAGCCAATACTTAAAATAATAAATTTATCTCCCCTCATAGAGACAAAGGAATATTGTTGATCTTCCTTCTCCATTTTTGTGTCACATGTGCCTTACCACTATTGCCCTACCAAGGCATTTGTTGCAGAGACTCTTAGGCCTTAATCACCAGTTTCTACCTAGGCATATTACTCCTCCCCGCAGGGTTCAAGTTCATAGTCACCCTAGTCCCCATACCTACTCTTCTCCTGCTTCTTCTTATTCCTCATCTAATTCCAAGCCTGCTTCATTACATATCATCACCATGTTTGGACCCACAGGTGGTGCAGAAACCCAACTAGTGTTGGCTTCAGTTCTACCCCAGTGGTCACATCTAGTGAAACACTCTCAAGAACCGTTCGGGCAACCCTAATGCTCCCTTTTATGGATGGTTTAAGTCTCTTTGATTTTAGCCAACTCATAAATGACCCTATACACCATGATGTTGGTTGGCCTACTATGTCGACTAAGCTTCCCTCAGACATCTCAAAGTTTAAGGGTAATTCTGGAGAGGACCCTACCAATCATGTATGCTCCTTCTACATGTGGTGTTCATCCAATTCCATTACCGATGACTCCATTTATCTTTAGTTATTCCAATGAAAGTTCAATGGAGATGATCCAAAATGGTATGTAGACCATCCCACCACATCTCATTCCATTTTCGCGACGCACGATAAAGTGTAGCTCTCATATTTTCAGTTACCTCTCCGATATGACACTGGTATGGAGCTATTGACCTCATTTCGTCAGTCCTCTGCTACTTGCCTTTCCGATCATGTTCAAGAATGGTGTAGAAGGAGGAGCACATGTTGTGCGCCACCCTTCGATGACCATTTCTATTTTGATTGGTTTCTTAGGATCCTTTTATCACCCATTGGAAAACCATTTTCCTTAGACGGAGGAAGAGGCTCTCCAAACTGCTCTGAGATATGACTTATTTTATGCACAATCCGGTTATGTCTATACCATCATTCCAGACTTCCCTCATCTTAGAGGTTCCAATGCACCGGGGTTATCTCACGTTCCCGATTATATCATTAGAACCTTTTCACACCCTTCTTCATGTAATCAACAAAGTTATGGCTATCTGCATGGGGCACCAATTCCTCCAACACTTATGCCCCTCCTGCTAGCAACATGTTTTCAGGGTGAGTCAATGCTCACCTTTTCTACAAAACCGTTTCTCCTCCATATGCACAACCAAGAACTTGATCCCCTCAAGCATTAGCACTAGAGCGTACCATGCATCCTCAACCCTAGTAGCCACTTCCCTCTCATGGTCAAATGTTTTTGCAACAGAGTGTAACAATCCCAAAAATTCAAAGAAAAATAATAAGGGGAAGGGTAACAAGGGTAACCAAGGTAATCAACCTAGTGAACCCTAGGTGAACTAGCCTAACACCAACAACCAGCAATAGGGCAGTCAGCTCAAGCAGAACAAGGTTATTCATATGAACAAGCCTTGTGCATGTTATGGTGTACATTTCCATTATACACATGGGTGTCCTCTCTTACGCCGGATGCACCAAATGTGTGAAGATCAAGCAACTTATAGAGGTCAAAAATCGCCTTAGAATCCTGCACCATCTCAATCGACAGTGCTTACAAATCCTTTCCCTCCTCAAGGGCTTGTTGCTGCTCAAACTCAGCTAGGTCAAGGAGCTCATCCCCCCAACCTTCTGGTCCCACTGATTACAAGAACCTCATGATGAATTCTGATGAGGTTAACCCTTTCGATATCAACCTGCAAACTCTGTCACGTCAATATGACAAGTCGTCTACTTCATCTACCAATGAGTCCAAAACCAAACCATCTACTAAGCCTCCTATGGCACCAAATAGTTCATTATAGATACCTCAACCTAAAGATGAGGAAATTCCCAAGTTCCGAAAGGGACCATTACACTGTAATGCAACTTCTAACTTAGCTACCCATACATACAATATAGTAGATGAGTTGGTGCAATCACCTGTCACCATGTCGATGTTGGAGGTCCTCCAATGGTGCCCATCTCAAAATAAATCTTTGCTAACTTCTTTTGGCGTAGTAGATCCTTCCCAGGATCATTTGATTATCTTCCCAGTTGATACATCAGAACATACCTCATTACCTTCATCTGTTTCTTTCCAAATACTAGTCTGAGTCTATAATGCCACGATCTTCGAATGCATTATTGATGAAGGTTCATCCACATCTATGATGTTTGTTGTCGATTGGAAACAAGTTAAGTCATATACTCTATCCCCATCCACCATTAATTTGCATGCTTGGGACAAACATTCCTCCTAGCCTCTTAGAATGTATCACAATTGTCTCATGAGTCCTGCAGGCAAGACTGTCCATGTAGACAGTGAGGTTATTGATGCCCCTTTATATTAAAACATTCTCTTGGGTTGTTGTTACACAGTAATTTGTCACCATCCCTATTACCCCTTCTCCCGCACATTGGAGGACTTATTCTGGGACATGTGAGAAGTGACATAACTTGAAAACACTTGCATTGCATCCCCTTGAGTATGTACTTCATATGCCCTGAAGACACCTTCTGCAAAATTCCCATAAAAGTAGCCCTTTCTCCATTGGCACTGTTCCACAAGGTATCACTCATGCCAATGGGGGAAATCCTCCAAAGAGGGCACGCCAACTAGCACTCTGTCTCAGAGTCGCACTCGCGCCGGCCCAGTTGGGTAAAGTTTTTAACAAACCAACTTGCGAAGGTTCTTCCCAACCTATTCATGAACTGATTCCAACTTGCGTTAGTTCAGTTGGGCTTCGAATCTCCATAGAAGGGAAGTAGTTCTCCACCTCTCATGGAAGCTTCTTAATGATAACGCCAATCCCATGAATCTTTTGGATGATCCTAACTCCTTCTCCTTTCTCTATATAAGCTTGTCCTTTTGCCTTTGACAAGCTAGTTAGTAATTCTACTCTCCAAGCTCCAAATTCTAAGTCCCAAAGTATAAGAATTGCTAAGCTCATGCTACAAGAGGCCTTCTTCATCCCCATAAGGCTAAATCTTAAGTGAGGAGATTCTTGTCCAAGTGACCAAGGAGAGAGAGGGTTTTTCCCATTCCCAACAAGCTTTGCAAGGCATGCGTTGCTGATCACCCAACCAAAGGAGGATTTGACGTCAGAAATATGGTTGTATTCTTCTTTGTTTATCAATAATAATAGACGACTATCATTATGGTTCCACTCTTATTGTCTTTATAATGATGTTTGAGTTATATCCTTTCTAACTGATATATAGTTGCATCTCTTGGATTTTATGCTTGTATTTGTGTCATTCATTGCATGTGCAGGTGTCTGTTCATGAGGATCATGGGGATTGTGACCAGCCGGAGCAAAGGAACAGGAGCGACGATTCATTTACAAGTACTAGCGTTGGATTCGAGGTAGGCCCTCATCATCAGTCTTTAATTTGAAATTAGGAACCTGCGTGTTAGCATTGTTTGATTGTTGCTAGACCCCATTTAGGGTAGTGGGATCACCTCTGTCTGTAAAGGGGATTTACCTCCTCAACAATTTGGCGACTCCATTGGGGCACGAGAGAGAGAGGGGTGAAATGCTTTACAAGAACATGGCTGACTGAAAACAGTGCCGCCGAAGAACCTGCATAAGAAGTACAACTGATATCTCAAGTATATGATGTATGTGGTATGGGTGCAGCCATCCATAGTACAGTACATAAAAATCTGGATCCAAGGAATGGATGCAGCCATCCAGTAAGGATCGATAAGTAGACTCAGGCATGGTCACAGCCATCTAGTGAATGAGTCATGTAATGATCATAATAATCCACAAAATCGCAACCTGGATCTTAATAGACAAAATCTAGGGTCTTTCGCTCCATCTCGACCCGAACAAAGTACAAGTTCAAGCATGCGAATATGGGAGTCAAAGTCGAACATGCAGGAACATTGTTTGATTACCAGTCAATGATGAAAACTATTAATAGACACGAGAGGTACCACCAATAATGACAATGGTCCTCAAGGCACTATAGGTACAATCTAAAACGTGAGAATCATTTAGCCGACGTCGAACACCCGTAGAATCATTCGATCAGAGGCCAATGATGAAAACCTCGTGTTGAACACGAAGAACCTACCATTGAGGCATGCAGGCTCCAAGGCACCTGAAGGGAGTCTCTAAGTCAACTTCCTAGATAATGAGCCGAAGTCGATAGGAAGTGACCTTGATCGAAGGTGGGTCATAATTTTCCCCACATCATCGACACGAGATAAAGAATGATAAGATGTTTGTGAATCAGGATTATGTGAGGTACCAGAGGGAGGTTAAGTATTCTACAGAGGTCAACTTCTCTTGAACATATTGGCAGCACGACAGTGGACTTGGCAGTATTTGACATTAAATGATCAGGGGTCATGGTGACAGGGCAATGAGCAAATGAGAGGTCAAACAGGATAACCCAAACCCATGGAGGTAAGTGTAAAAACAAGATGAGATGTCCCCACCCAGACACGAATGCAGACAAGTGCCATGTTCAAGAGCTACATACTGCCAACACGACAATAATTATGGTTCCTTTTTCCCCACCATTTTTGGTGAGTACCCCGATTATTTTTGGATGACAAGATTGACGGGGATAACATATGCTTGAGAGGCGTCATTTTGATGGAATCCAATGTCATTAAGTTTTAACAAGCCTGACAAAGGAAGAAATCGGCGTCTTTTCATGTTTAGAGAGTTTGAAAAGACAGCGAAAAAGTAAACTCCAAGGGTGTCCTTTTTCATAAATTTGTGTCCCTTGAGCCTGAAAAAGTATAAAACAATGCTCGGAAGAAACACCCGATCATTACGATCGAGGATTACTTTTCATGAGTAGTGATTTCGATCTAAAAAAGTAAAAAAGCGATCGAAACGACGTCGCTTCGTAACCGTTAATGAACCTGAAATTACAAGGGTCCAACAATCTTTTCGTTTTTTACACGGTCAGAAAAGGGTTTAAAGACGAATGCCTCTCATTTATGTTTACCGAGTCGAGAGGAACAACTCGGCGTTCTTTTCATGTTTAGAGAGTCAGAAAAGAGCAAAAATATGACTCCAGAGTGACCTTTTCGTGTATTTACCGAGTTTTAAAAAGTATAAAATACAACTCATTTTGTCACCTAAGCCACACAAACACCTCTCGCTGCACAAAAAACCAGTGTAAAATCCATTTTCAACATAAATATACATTAAAATATTCATAAAATGACTTTTACAACCTATTGGGGGTCAAAAAGCTATAAAATAGGTGAAAATGCTAAAAACAAGAATTAATTTTCACTTTTACCTTTTTGAGAGAGACATTAGGGCTTTTGGTGTGCGACCTTCAAGCGACGATTGCAACAAATCCAGTTGACCATTCAGAGCACCGTCAGTGCTAGGTAAGAGGCCTCTTCCCCTACTCCATTTTTTTCTGTTTCAAATTTTCTTTAGGTTATTATATCATCCTCCATGGAGGGGATTTTTAAAAATGAGGGTTGCGCCCATTGGCGCGGGTTTTGGGCATAGACCCGCGCCAATGGGGCAACTTTCCCTAAAGGCTCACGCCCGCGGGCACGACTGTTTTAAAAACAGTCGCGCCAATGGCCGCGGGGATTTTTTGCTTAAATTTTAACAATTTTAAAACGATTTCATTGCATTTTTAAGTTATACAAGGGTCTAATTCAATGCTCTAGTCTTGTGATTGCAGGGAAATACGCAAAAATGATAATCGTATGGAAGCAAAAAGAACACGACCAAGTGGACAGATTGGCTTTAGTAGATGAGGACTGCATGGAAGCTCTCAGAGCTTGTGGGCTCAAGAAATATTTCCTACTGTCCTATCTACAAGCTCAGCCAGAGCTCTTGCAGTATTTGATCAACTTATGGGATATACAGGAACAAGTGTTCTGGATACGGGACCAAGTATTGGAATTAGATGTATCTGACATCTATTTCCTCATTGGATTGTCACGTAGAGGGCTAGTGCCCCGATTGACTGGTAGTAGGCCATCCGTGGAGAAGATGGAAGAGGTGAAGGCTCGAGTTTGCCCAGGGGCAAGATATGGGTTGGGCAGCTCGAAAGTGCATTACCCCACTATTCAAGACCTGACACTCAGAGCTCTACTATTCACCATCACATGAGCTGTGAGGGCACAGGCGCCCCACGAAGCTACGAAGATTCACCTAATACTGGCGATAGAGTGCCTTAGCCCGACGGTCTTCAATTGGGCGTCAGCTGTGATGACCAATATGAAGAGGCAACTGATAAAGGCCAAGCGCAGCAAGCTGCAATAGTTTGGGTACGGCTCCATCTTGGTGACGTTCTTCTTGGAATGTGTGTCAATATTCCAAGGCCAAGGGGCCTTTGTTCCTGACCCGACACCTCGAGAGACGAGGATGGCTCGTTGGGCGGCACTAATGCTAAGAGGGGGTGGCAGTCAATAGATGTCATTCAGACCTGAGTTTTTTGGGTGGCTTCACTGCCAACTGATTGTGGTGGAGGACTGGCCATATGCGGGGACAGACTTCACCGATGACCCTGACCTCCCACTACCAGAGGGAGAGGACTGGGACGAGGAGATAGGTATGACCTCGTTTTTTTATTTTGAGTTTTTTATGATTTTTTGTTAATACATGCTTGTTCTAATAACGTTTATATGCATATGCAGATGTTGGCTCGGAGCGTCCAACTGGCATGTCTCCCATTGCGAGGAGACACCAGGCAGCAGCAGTGGATCCTCAGGAGGAGGGTGGTGACAGAGGAGAGCTCATTCAGAATCTCGAGGCTATCACTCGAGGGATTCTGGATTATGCTCAGCTAGCAGATGTCTCGCTAGCATACTAGAGGCACACGGTGAGGGTGCCGACTTGCATCCACTGACTCCTGAGATGTTTAGTGCGAGTGGTGATGTGCTACCATGAGCACCACCAGGACTAGATATCTAGGCTTTCTTTTCTATGCATATTTTTTGAGAGACATGTTGTCTTCAGATGCACTAAGACAAACATGTATTATTTTTTGATGATGTGCGTGGTGCAAACATTTGGACACACACACACACACACACACACACATATATATATATATATACATATGTTTTATGGTTTATTATGTTTTATGCTTCTTATGTTATCTTGAATTACATGTTATGCAAATGCCTGTCCAACACATAATTAGCTAATGTTGATAAGTAATGAAATCAAAATCCCTTTCTAATAACTTAACACGTAAATACAACCTTAAAATCCGATGGTCTCTAATGGAATAATGCCCATTGAGTTGGTGGACGACAAGCTGAGAGTCCAAGTTCACGACCAATGTTCGAATACCGAGGTTAATCGCCTCAGCTAGTAATTCAATCACAGCACTATAATCAGCAACATTTTTCATTGTACAACCTAGACAAACCCCTTAAAGGTCCACTAATTCACCATGAGGATCGTAGATCACACATGCCACAGATGACAAGTTGCATGTACTGCAGGAGGCACCATCAGCGAAGCCAATGTAAGGCGATCCAGACATCTGTCCAAGAAGCAAAAAGACACAATAAGTGGCAATCATGCCAACACATCAAGACAAAAACATAAAAACATGCACACACAACACACTTGCTGAAAACATGCGTATGTACAAAAATAGAGTGCCTAGACTCATGCATAATATTTTTTCAAATAAAGCCCATTTCGGGGCTTATCCAGGGGATTCCCTTCGTAATCCATAAGCTCGTAGGCCCCTTTTTGCAAAACTCTTTTTACAATATAGGGCCCATGCCACATGGGCTTGAATTCTCCTGCCCCCAACTTATTGTTAGATTGATCGTAGAGCAGGACCAAGTCTCCCTCAACGAAAGAGCGAGGATGAACAATGTTATCGAAGTGAGTTTTCACTTGCTTCTTCTATGCTTCAATAGCTAAGGAGGCTAGTCGATGAGTCTCGTCTAGCTGCTCCAAGTAAAGAAGGCGCTCTTCTACCTGAGTAGTGTCAGGGAGCAATTCGACGGCTAAATTTAATGAAGGAATCTCACACTCAATAGGAAGGGTAGCCTCCAGTCCATAAACCAACTGCAAGGGGGTAAAACCAGTGGCATCCTTCATAGAGGTTCGGTAGGCCCACAAAGCAGACAACAACATCAAATGCCAATTGGACTTATGCATGCCAACGGTTCGTTGAAGCATCATAACCAAGACTTTGTTCACGGCTTCTACTTGACCTGTTGGAGAGGTAAATCCCCTCTACGGATAGAGGCGATCCCTACTATCCCAAAGGGGGTCTAGCAACAATCAAACAATGCTACTCTGCAGGTTC
The DNA here is from genome assembly GCA_000404065.3 of Pinus taeda. Taxonomy (NCBI): domain Eukaryota; kingdom Viridiplantae; phylum Streptophyta; class Pinopsida; order Pinales; family Pinaceae; genus Pinus; species Pinus taeda. The sequence goes on along the minus strand of APFE031559990.1, from coordinate 296,360 downwards.
CTAGTTGTAATTAACAAGTGGGTAAAAGAAACCTACTCGGATTCCAACGCTATGTTTGATGAAGAGATGATCCTCTCTCTCCTTTGCTCCAGCCGATCACAGCCCTCCACAATCCTCACAGACGGACACCTACACAAGCAAAGAGAGAACAAACACAAGCGTAAAATCTACTAACAACAACTATATATCAGTCAGGAAAGATATAATTCACATTGATCATTCATAAGACAAATGGGAACGGAACCATAACAGTAGTCATCTATCTTTATTAATCAGAAAATAGAGTAAGGTACAACCAAAGTCCTGATGCTGAGTCCTTCTCTAGAGGGTCCAGCCAGCATGTCTCCCAAGCATTCACCTTTGAAGTAGATCTCCCAAGTCAAAGAGGTCTCTCTCTCACATACAAGGAAACAAAATCATGACCTTCCTCAAGCTCTATAGCAATCCTCACACAACACACCAAATGCCTACAAAGAGCAGCACTAATGCACTAAAATCCTCAAATCAAAGTCTATATGTCCCAAACTAGCTCCATGGGCAATGGAGGAGGCTTATAAAGGAGAAGCGTCTCCATGAATAGGTAAAGGATGAGCTTTCCCCCAAGATAAGTGGATGATCAGTCGAACAGACATGCCAGAGAAAGGATGGCGACCTTAGCAATGCTAACAGCCAAGTCTGGAGTCATCTGGAAGGCTGGCTGTTAGAACAAACTCGCCTAAATAGGATCAGCGCGGGTGCAAAACTGGGCTGGCGCACTGGCATCGCAAATCGATTATAGAAGAGGTCTGGTCAGCGCACAGTGATACAAATAGAGGGCGCGCTGTCCATGAAATTGGACCAGCGCGGAAAACACGTGTGCTTCCGCGCTGGCAGCACAACAGTTACATTATCCTCCGCCAGTCAGCGCGGTTATTTTAGAAACAGACGCGATGATTCAGTTAACTTAGGCAAAGCGGTTTTTTAGCCATTTCAGAGAGCATAGGCAAGGTGGATGTGACTTTATGACACAATAGGGAGACTGACAAGGTAATAGTGACATTTTACTGTGTAACATGACCGTTGGCCTGAGGATAGTATGGAGTCGAACTATCATGTCGTAGGCCCAACTGGGTTGTAAGCTCAGTCATCATGTGATTACGAAAATGCTTTTCGTGATCAGTGATGATGGCTTGAGGGACTCCGAACCACGAGATAACATGGTTGAACAAAAACTACGTCATGGTGTGACCATCTTCAGACAATGTAGGCATTGCCTCGGCCCATTTCATGAAATAATCAACAGCAACGATGATGTACCCATGCCCCCCAATCGAGTGAGGGTTACAGGTCATATAATCAATGCCCCATTTGGCAAAAGGACAGATGGTAACAACAGGGTGCAATGGAGCAGGGGGTGCACACATATTCCGCTGGTAAATTTGGCACTCATGACAAGAGCAGATGGCAAGAATACAATCCTTGAAAATCGAGGGCCAAAAGTAACTAGCACGAAGGATTTTTTGTGCAGTGGCATATCCAAACATGTGACCGCCACAAGCACCAGAGTGGCAGTCATTTAAAACTCTCACGGCTTCTTCGAGAGTTAAGCATCAGTGGAGAATAGAATCAACGCCGAGATGGTACAGGGTGTCCCCAATGATGCAATATGGTTGGGCTTGATGGCGGATCCATCGGCGAGCATCCTTAGATGCCTTAGGACGAAAAGAGGGCGTTTGTAAATAGAAAATAATATCACCGTACCAGGGATCGAGAGTGTTGATGAGGAAGCGAATTTCATCCGGAATTTGATCCTCTAACTGAGAGGAGGCGGCATTGGATAGCAAAGAACACAACAATTCAGTGAAGACAAGTGATTTCTTGGACTTGGCAGCAATGAATTCCATGTTGAACTCTTGGAGGATGACTATCCACTTAGAGTACTTGCCCCCCAGCAACTGATGTGACAAAATGTACGTCATTGGGTTGCAATCAGATGTCATTGTCGTACTATGCAACAAGATGTAATCATGGAAGCATTGGATGGCACGAACAGCGACCAATGCCAACTTCTCAACATAAGCATATCGAGATTCTGTATCTAATAAATTGTGGCAAAGATAACAAATGACATGTTCAGTGCCATCATTGTCATCCTGAACAAGAACCATGCCAATGGTGGTATCAGCAGCAGCCAGATACAACGTGTAATCGCGATGGTAATTTTGAGGATGCAACAAAGGAGCGGAAACAAGAAGAGTTTTAAGATGTTCCAAAGACTCTTGAACTATGGCATCCCATTGAAATGGGGTGTCGCGCTTTAGTAATCGCGTGAAACCTTTGGCCACCTCGCCATAGTTCGGGATGAATCGTCATAAAAAGTTTTCTTTACCCTGCAAGCTCTGCAATTGCCACAAAGAAGCAGGGGGAGGAAGATTCAAAATGGTCTCAACTTTAAGGGGATCCAAACGGATGCCCTCTCGGGAGACGATAAACCCGAGAAGTCTGCCAAATTCTATGAATAAGACACACTTATGTGGGTTGAGCTGAATATGGTAGTGTCGACAATGGAGAAAAATTTCGCGAAGATGTGCCAGATGGTCTTGACGTTTCGTTGAATGAGATGGAAGATCATCCAGGTAAGGCTGCACGATGTGTCGAATATCATGAAAGGCATAAGACATCGCGCGTTGGAAGGTGGCGCCGGCATTCTTAAGACTGAAAGGGAGCTTTCTATAAGTGAAAGTGCCCCACGGACAGATAAAGGTTGTCTTGTGTTGATCAGGTGGCGCGATATTAATCTGGTTATATCCAGAGAAGCCATCCATAAATGAATACATCTCACTTCCAGCACACTCATCAATGAGCTGGTCAATGAAGGGTGTGAGGTAGTTATCTTTTGGACAGGCTCGATTAATATCACGGTAATCAACACAGACTTGGATAGTACCCTGCTTCTTATCCATAGGGGCAATGTTGGAGACCCAATCTGTGAGTGGGATGGGGTAGATGAAGCAAGCTTTGAGAAGCTTTTCAACTTCTGCTTTAATCACTGCAACCTTTCGGGGGTGCACGGGGTGTAAACACTGACGAACAGGCTTAGCTCCTGGATATGTGGGTATCTCATTCAACACGATGCTTGGATCAATTCCCGGCATGTCTTCGTAGGACCAGGAAAAGATGTCATGAAACTCGCGAAAAAGACCTATATAAAGTTGAATTTCCTTAGGAGTGAAAGTGACTTCGATGTAGATATGCTCGACAATCCTTGGTTTGACAGAGATGTCGATAGGTTGAGTCTGTGTAATGTTTCCCAAATTCCCTTCAGAGGACACTTGATATACTTGAATGGGTGTCTGAAGGGGTTGTGAAGGGATACAAGGAGCAAACCGCTCGAGACAAGCCAACGTTTCTTGAAGGGTAGGGAGAAACAAGGAACGATGGTGGAGATTGAACCAAGGAGGTTCCTCGAGAGACATGGTGTCGATAATGGCTTCGTCGGAAGGAAATATTTCCTTTAACGGATCCGAAGAAGCACAATCTCCAAGCCAAGGGGAACAGTCGTATGAGTCAAGAGCTCCACTTAAAGAAGTGGATTCAGAAGGAGGAGCTGATACAGTGACAATTTCAATGTAGTTGAGCTCGGCGAGACTCAACGGCATCTCCTCGCCCCAAAATTCTATCTGGTCAATGGGGGGAAGGACCCAAGGATCAGAACAAACCGAAATCATACTGATAGAGGCGAGGTTTGGAGGTGGGAGTGAAAAGACACCCATGAGGGTAGGGTCTTTAAAGAGCCCAGCTCCCACACTCTCTAAGGGAAAGGAGGTATGCTCCACAAAAGGAACATTGCCTTCAGAAGAAGAAGCGAAGAAGGAGAGATGGTCTACCGTGACAATTTTCCCTTGATGAGGGAAATGAATGACATGAAAGAGGGTTGAAGCCACAGCATGCATGGCATATGTCCAGCTCTGGCCCAAGAGGAGGTTGTAAGTAAGATTTTCATCAACAACTTCAACTTCCACTTCCACGGTCTTCCCTTCCAAAGTAATCGGCAATCGTTGGAGGATACCGTAAGGGCGAGATTATCTCCCATCAAAGGCTTCCAATGTCGTGGGAGACTGACTCAAAGTCGGAGACCCAATCGCCTTCCAACAAGCAATAAACATAATGCAAGTTGATGTGCCTTCATCAATAACTGTACGATGAATCGTTTTCGAATTGACGATGACTTGAATGAGGAAAGAAATCTGGTGAGTCAGCCTTGGTACATGGCTCTCGAGATCAAAGGTGATCAAATCCGAGATGCCACTAATGGCCGATAGCAAGGACTTCCTCTGGGGGGGGCAGCTCTGGAGAACTTCTAAAGCAGACATAGCTGACGGAGCCTGAGCTAATCCTCAACAATGCTATAGTGCTGGGCAGCACGAGCATTTGGGTTGTAAGATCATCTCCGGAGTACACCTTTAGGAGGGGGTCGGATGGGCGTCTCAGTGCTAGGTCTCTCGATATGGAGCAGACTAGAACTGAATGGAGGAGCGCTTAAGGGGACCTCAGGCTCCTTCCCGGTGGATGATGGATATTCCTTTGCTCGAGTTGTAATATGAACGAGAATGGTTCTAGCCATGAACACTTGGGAACTAAAGGGAGAAGAAGACAAGGATGGATCGGCCACCATTTGGGTTTGCTGTGAGGGGAAAGGTTGTTTCAGAACCACAAGGATCCCAGGAACACCTTTCAATAAACAACTAACTTCGGACCGCCTTAGGCAGTCTTTGGTATAGTGATCGTCATCCCAGAGAAGACAAGGATACTTCAGTTTACGTTTGGCTCCTTCCTCGGATGGAGGTTTACGGGAGTCCTGTTTGGGTTGCTCAGATTTATTCTTCGCTTTCCCCTTCTTCTTTCCTTTCAAGGCTTTATCCGACATGGTGGACTGGACGGTGTTGACCTCGGAAGTACTTTCAGAATTAGATATAGCCTGAGAAGTGTTTTCGTTTGAAGCATTCGATTTTTGCTTCCTAGGGTTTGTGGATGATTTCTTCGACAATGGATTTATAGAGCTAATAACACCGTCAACATATGGCTTTGGTGGAGCTTTGGATGTTCCATGTCTTGGGGCGTCAGGCAAATACTCATATCAAGTACCTAACTGAGAATAAACTAAGTCGAGGTACTGAGCACGCACGATAGCCTATTCTTCAGTTACACAAGCCCCCATAGCAATGTCTCATGTGATTTTAGGGACAAAGGAGGTCGTGAACCAATCTATTAGGAGTTGATCAGGAGTCCAAAACTTGATCAACCGACGACGTCGTCTCCATTCATGTATATGATCAGAGATGTGCATGGCCATGTCTTGTTTGAGAAACGTGGGAAGATGCGTTCCTGTCTCATACCGAATGGGTAACTGAAAATGAGTTAGGAATGCTATTGCCAACGAGTTGAAATATTGAAAGGATGCATGAGTCAACTCAATGTACCACTTAGTAGTCGAGCTGGTGAGAGTCCTTTAGAACAAGCGGAGCCCGATTGAATCATCAAGCCATGAATTTGATGAACACCAGAGGTGGTAAGTCATAACATGGGCTTGAGGATCTTCTCCAGCTTTGTCGTCGAATTTGGGACAATCACCGGGTATATTGGTTGGAATTGGGGGCCAGAATGGATTATGCAGGATAGGATCATTAGTCAATTTAGATACATCTGGCAGTTCCAACATTGCTAAGAATGGTAACTGAGGATTGAAGGACATCTACAACTGTGGATATGAGGTAGTACCAAAGTTCCAACCAGTTGCTGTTTGCCCCCATTGATTTTGTCCCGGCAGACCAGGCCCATAAGGGTTCTGTCCATAGGGATTCTGTCCATAGGGGTTATAGCCATAACTGGATGACTAACCCTGCATCTGCCCCCCAACACCCCATTGATTACCAACCTGACCTGTAGGAGCAACATACTGTTGCTGGTAATTTTGGTACGACGCAAACTGAGCTTTCCCCTAGGGTTGCTGGTAACCATACGGTTGCTAGGCTCCATACTAAGCCTAGGGACCAGGCTACGCTTGGTAAGAAGGTTTGGATTGAAACCCACCCTGCATCTGAAGACCAGTTTGAGTCTGGGGCCCAGTCTGGGGCTGAAAACTGGGTTGCGCTTGAGAAGAAATCACCATCTGCATGCCCGGTTGAGCAGGCCCTGAAAGATGTCCTTGAGAGGATGGAGATTGGGCCACCTAGCTGGAAGGTTGCCCTGGTTGGTTTTGGGATGGAACCCCATGCCCAAAAGGTTGAGCTTGCTGGGTGTTAGGTTGTCCTTGTACAATCGAGGGTTGTCCTTGCAGAACAGATGGGTGAGTGGACTGAATGGTTTGTTGACCTTGGGGTCGACCAACCTGTCCAGATGGTTGACTAGGCTGAGCAGTGGGTTGGCCTTGCTGCACGTAAGACTGACCACCCTCCCCAAAAGGGTACCCTTGCTGGATTCTAGGTTGTCCTTATTGCACATAAGGTTGTCTTGGATTCCCATAGGGTTGACCGGAAGGGTATCCCTGTTGGACTCCAGGTTGTCCTTGTTGGATATAAGGTTGTCCTAGATTTCCAGAGGGTTTCCCAAGATAGGTGAAAGACAGACCACCATAGGCCAAAGGTTGTCCCTGGAAGGGTTGTCCTTGTGGGCCTACAAGCTGCCCTGGATAGGTTTGTCTGTAATACTACTGCCCATAAGAAGGTTGTGTGTAAGAAGGTTGACCTTGATATGATGGTCCTTGGTAAGGCTGTCCTTGATCCGGACGGAGTGCTTGGCCACCACCATAACCAATGGTACCCCAAGCGACGCTTAACAGGACTAAGACCTCAACTGCAGGCTGGGAGGGCAAGGACATATACAAATCATGCCCTACGGGGTCATAATAATGACCTGAACCTTGCGCGCCTGGATTCTGGACGGCATGCAAATACTCAGTATATGCCTCCCCTGCTGGAATGGCATCAGAAGAAGGTGGGGCACTAAGTGCAAGATGGACAACTCTGGGTCTCTGTGCCGATTGGCCACTATGTACTGAACCGTGGGATGAACCAGTAATAATAGTTACGATCGAAGACGTCATAACGACACTAACAACCGGTGTTGAAGACGCTACACAAACAGTTGGAATAGTCGAAACTAACATGACAACTGTATTGTGAACTTGTGAAACAAAATATCCCATAGTGGGAGTGATGTTGTGATCCCACATGGTACCTGAAGAGGAGTTCCTAGAACCCATAGCATCCCTCAAAGCCTTATAACATAAGGGTATTGTAACATCGAGAGGGGTGACAGTGAAGGTCGGAGTTATGATAGGGGATGTGGCCGAGATAGGAGTCTCGATACTTGACAAAACATGTGTCTCGCTTTCTATAGGAGATGTGTCATCCATGTCAGAGGAAGACATCGGGACCGAAACACCAGTAGGAGTAGAAGGAAAATCCTCTTCGTAAGGCTCCCAAACAGGGTGTTATCACTTAAGAAATCTAATATATGAAACTTCTCATCCTAGCCCGATGACAAAGGTCAGTGTTAGTCTAAATTGATTTCATTTTTTTCCCTTAAAGTCTGAAGTTTTAGGAGGTCATGAGTCAAGTGTATTCTTATCTACCATTGGTCCCCCCTCATTCACCATTGATTTCATAGCCATGTGTCACTTTGTTATCCACCACAAAGCATTTTGGTAATTGCGTAGCGCATGCATTCTTTTTAAAGTGTTTTCGCAGCGCATTTACTCTGTTTAGCAGTTTCGCAGTGCAAAACCTTATTAGGTGATTTCGCAGCGCATCATTCAAAATTCAAACTAACCGCGCTGTGAAATCAGGGATTCATGCATTCCGCAGCGAATGTTTCCCAAATGTCAAATCTGTTAGGTAAATCAATGGCTGCGTCATCTTGTGTCAGTTCATGTACTCCACTTATCACGTTCCACCACCCATCTCCATTATCACCACCATTAGATTTGTTGATACACACGGATTACCATTTCCAAGAAAAGCCACCATGCACAAGTCTTAATGATGATTGTAAGCCTTGCATGAATAACAAATCTGCAAGATTGCAATTTCAAAGTTTATAAATGGCAAGATTTATTTTTAAATATAATTGTAATCAAGCGAGGCAGCAAATCAAGCGAGGTAGCAAATCAGGCGAGGAAGATTTTCAAAAGAAGTTGAGTTTACAGTTCGGACAGAGCTAGTATTCCTTGCTTTCAGGTCTTTAAGATTTCATGGAGAGATCAATAGAAAAGAAAGAACACAGATCAGGCAAATGTCTGAGAAATGAGCCTGAAGACTTGGATATAACACTGAAGAATAAAGAGGTGGAAAAGGCATTTAAAAAAGCCGGATGTTGGAATTTTTGCAGGAAGTTACAAGGAGTGCATGCACAGGTGACCAAAGAATTTGCACTTAATTTCACAGGATTAAATTCAAAGGTGGCTATGATGGAATTGCAGGTCTCGGCAGAGATGATATCCACTGTGACAGAGATTCTAGAAGGGCAAGAGAATTGGTTCAAAAATTTCAAATTTGACATGAAAGCATGTAAAGAGTTTTTAAAGAAGGAATTTCTTAATTCAGAGTTGAGTAAGTCAGTTCCTAGGAGCTATGTCAAAGAGTCCTATGCACATTTACTCACCTATATACAAAAATACCTGACTTGTGAAGGAAGGTATAACAAGGTGTATTCATACCATTTCAAACTCCTTTTGCATTTTACAGGCAAGGCTTCCATTGATCTACCTTTTTATCTATTCCGCAGTTTGAGTAAGATGTGTGACAAAGTACAATTGAGGAAGGAGGCTTGTGAAACTTCCCTGTTTCACCATGGCTTGATTAAATTACTTATCTTGCATGAGCTACAGAAGGTAGGCAAAGATTGGAATTCATTTATTTTCATGGCTAGTTTCAGAAGCCAGACTGGCCTCAGTCCTCTACCTGTAAAAGATCTTACAACAACGGGTCTTCAAACAGAAACAAGAGCTAAGAGATTTCCAAAATCAAAGGCAAGGAAACAAGTGAGAGAGTCTGTAAAGCCATTGATCATTCAAGATACACCTCAACAGTCAACTAAAGAGAAATCTCAAGTCAAAGAGATTGCACCTGAAGCAAGCACAGCTGAAGTAGTCCCAAGGAGAAGAAAAAGAAGTCAGATGGCTAAAGAAAAGGGTAAGTCAGTAGCTGTTGAAGAAAGTCCAGTTTCGAAGGGAAATCTAAACGATTTATTGCAGGAAATTGACTTTGAGGAGACCCCACTAGTTAAAGATGAGTTGATGCAGTCAGAAAAAGAGAAGACAAAGAAAGCTAAAGCCTCAAAGAAACTTAAATTTGATGAGCAAGTTGAACAATTTGTTTTCAAACACAGGAGACCCATAACAAGGAGATTTCAGCAAGTACGGGAGGTACCACCAAGAACAGATGAAATAGGGGAAGAGATACAACCCCATCAAAGAAAGGACAAAGGAAAAACAGTTGCCACATATAAAGAAGATAGTATAGAGGACTTGAAAAGAAGATTGGAATCTGCTAACCTTGAGATTGCCAGACTGAAGAAAGCTGCCAGAAGACATGCCACCATACAAGCTAATTATTACAGAATTAAAACCTTATGGGAAGAGAAAGCAATTTCAGAGGTGGTTGACTGTGATACTCAATTCCATACCTGGACAGTACTGGCAATCAAAGAAGAAAAATTCATCAAAATGATTAATATGCAATTAAGAGCTGGGAACAAGGTTATGAAGAAACAAATTGAAGATTTAAAGGCATAGTTAAGCCAGCTAAAGGAATCTTCTGAATGAAATCCCATTTCAAGTAAGATTATGTTTTGAATTTTGATGATTTTGTTAGTCTCATCTTCTTGAAGAATCCTGCATGTCCATTCAGTTTTGGAAAGTCTTGGAACAGTTGAAAGGAGGTTTTGAAAGCAATGTGCTCAATTAAGTAAAGTTTTGGGTTGAAGCTATGTTTTTTAAACAACTCAGCAGTTTCGTAGCGTGCTACGAAACTGCTGAAGGTGATGATTAAAGCTCAGCAGTTTCGTAGCGCGCTACGAAACTGCTGAAGCTAAAGAATCCAATATAAATTAACCAGTTTTGAAACATAAGAGGGAAATTTTGAAGGGTGAATATATACAAGGAAACATCCGAAGCTGCAACAAATCAATCAGGTTAAGACGGGTGGAGAAATATGGAATTGGATCCAAATTTAAATTTTGTCATAAAGTGAGCACTTTAATCACGGTTCAAATATGTTAAGACAACTTAAATGAATTTTTGTTTTAAAAGGCAGTGGACAGCACATCAAGGACATGGCTAGCTGTCACATTTTGGAAAACAAAAATGAAGGACCTACTTCTGTGGATTCGAAAACCATAAAGACCGATGAGCAAGGGTTGTTTCCTATATTTCAACACAATGGGAAATATGTGGCATGGAAGACAAGGATGGAGTCTTAAACCTCCATCACAGCCAAACTAAAAGGGAACCAGATGTCAAGGAACGGGAACCATTGTAACCAACACTATTATTAGCATGACATGGTGTTAGAATCCTACTAGATTTAGATCTCTGAAAAGTCTAGTTAAAGTTTGTTACATTTAATAGGCAGTTAGAAGTTGATTAGGTGTCAATAGAAGTAGATTTCGAGTTTCCCTCATACTTGAGGAGAAATCTCAATCAGATGGAAGAAATCTATATATAGATGGAACAACAATGTAGTAAGGGTTGGAACTTTTATAAAAAAAAACTCTGATATTTGGCTTACGTAATATTCTGTTTTGTTAATACATGTTTGGCTTTAATTCTCAGGATTCATGAGGGATTTGATGTTCAGAATGTGTGATATTGTTCTTTTCTTAATTCTTGCAGTGGTATGAATGTGTAATCACTTAGAATTCACTTGAGGTGCTCTAACTTCCTATATGCATTCATAGACTGTGTGGTCCTATCTGAGTTGGTATGTTCTGAATATTTTAAATGCTAAATGCCCTGACTTCTATGTAAGTTTGAAATCATTGTCATATTGAAATGATGTTGACTCCATAAGCCCAATGGATAGTTGCTAAATGTGTTTCCACCATTGATATTTTTACATTTGTTTCACAAGAGTTAGTCATCTTAACTATAATTAAAATCATTAACCCTTTTGAGAGAGCCCTCTCAAGTTGAGGAGGCTAAGCCTCAGCCTAACGTAGGTTTGAGATAGTTACTTGAGGTCTTCCTGGTCTGCAGCCTTCCAGGGTCTGATTCTGAGATAACATTTTGGTGCGTCTGCCGGGAGTCTAAAGATTATTCATTCCCGAAATCAAGAGACTGAACTTCTGAAGGTAGCAGGAACTCAGGAGATTTTTCGAGGCTGCATTCTACCTTGGTGACTCCATACAATTTAAAAGTTAAAAAGGTGGCCTCGAGAGGGAGATATACATGGAGTAATCCTGACCCAGATCCACCTACTCCTCTGGATAATCCAAACACCATTTCAAGGAGCAGACAAAGATTTCCTGATATACCAGGTACTCCATCTTTTTCAAAATCTTTGTTCCCTGAATTTTCAAGAAGTCCTGAATTATCACAAGCATTAGATTTGTTGATACACAAGGATTACCATTTCCAACAAAAACCACCTTGCACAAGTCTTAATGATGATTGTAAGCCTTGCATGAATAACAAATCTACAAGATTGCAATTTGAAAGATTAGAAACGACAAGATTTCAATTTTAAATACAATTTTAGTCAAGCGAGGCAGCAAATCAAGCGAGGCAGCAAATCACGCGAGGAAGATTTTCAAAAGAAGCTAAGTTTATAGTTCGGACAGAGCTAGTATTCCTTGCTTTCAGGTCTTTAAGATTTCATGGAGAGATCAGTAGAGAAGAAAGAACACAGATCAGGCAAATGTCTGAGAAATGAGCCTAAAGGCTTGGATATAACACTGAAGGATAAAGAGGTGGAAAAGGTGTTTAAAAAAGCCGGATGTTGGAATTTTAGCAGGAAGTTACAAGGAGGGCATGCACAGGTGACCAAAGAATTTGCACTTAATTTCACAGGATTAAATTCAAAGGTGGCTATGATGGAATTGTAGGTCTCACCAGAGATGATATCCACCGTGACAGAGATTCCACGAGGGCAAGAGAATTGGTTGAAAATTTTCAAATTTGCTATGAATCCATGCAAAGAGTTTTTAATGAAGGAATTTGTTAATTCATATTTGAGTAAGTCAGTTCCTAGGAGCTATGTCAAAGAGTCCTATGCACATTTACTCACCTGTATACAAAAATACCTGAGTTGTGAAGGAAGGTATAACAAGGTGTATTTGTACCATTTCAAACTCCTTTTGCATTTTACAGGGAAGGTTTCCATTGATCTACCTTTTTATCTATTCTGCAGTTTGAGTAAGATGTGTGACAAAGTACAATTGAGGAAGGAGGCTTGTGAAACTTCTCTGTTTCACCATGGCTTGATTAAATTAATTGTCTTGAATGAGCTTCAAAAGTTAGGCAAAGATTGGAATTCATTTATTTTCATGGTTGGTTTCAGAAGCCAGACTGGCCTCAGTCCTCTACCTGCAAAAGATCTTACAACAGCGGGTCTTCAAACAGAAATAAGAGCTAAGAGATTTCCAAAATTAAAGGCAAGGAAACAAGTGAGAGGGTCTGTAAAGCCACTCATCATTCAAGATACACCTCAACAGCCAACTAAAGAAAAAGCTCAAGTCAAAGAGATTGCACCTGAAGCAAGCACAACTGAAGTAGTCCCAAGGAGAAGAACAAGAAGTCAGATGGCTAAAGAAAAGGGTAAGTCAGTAGCTGTTGAAGAAAGTCCAGTTTCGAAGGGAAATCTAAATGATTTATTGTAGGCAATTGACTTTGAGGAGTCCCCACTAGTTAAAGATGAGTTGATGCAGTCAGAAAAAGGGAAGGCAAAGAAATCTAAAGCCTCAAAGAAACTTAAATTTGATGAGCAAGTTGAACAATTTGTTTTCAAACCCAGGAGACCCATAACAAGGAGATTTCAACAAGTACAGGAGGTACCACTAAGAACAGATGAAACAGGGGAAGAGATACAACCCCATCAAAGAAAGGACAAAGGAAAAACAGTTGCCACATATAAAGAAGATAGTATAGAGGACTTGAAAAGAAGATTGGAATCTTCTAACCTTGAGATTGCCAGACTGAAGAAAGCTACCAGAAGACATGCCATCATACAAGCTAATTATTACAGAATTAAAACATTATGGGAAGAGAAAGCAACTTCAGAGGTGGTTGACTGTGATACTCAATTCCATACCTGGACAGTACCAGCAATCCAATATAAATCAACCAGTTTTGAAACATAAGCGGGAAATTTTGAAGGGTGAATATATACAAGGAAACATCCGAAGCTGCAGCAAATCAATCAGGTTAAGATAGGTGGAGAAATATGGATTTGGATCCAAATTTAAATTTTGTCATAAAGTGAGCACTTTAATCACGGTTCAAATATGTTAAGACAACTTAAATGAGTTTTTGTTTGAAAAGGTAGTGGACAGCACATCAAGGACTTGGCCATCTGTCACATTTTGGAAAACAAAGATGAAGGACCTGCTTCTGTGGATTCGAAAACCATAAAGACCAATGACCAAGGGTTGTTTCCTATATTTCAGCACAATGGGAAAGATGTGGCATGGACGACAAGCATGGAGTCTTAAACCTCCATCACAGCCAAACTAAAATGGAACCATATGTCAAGGAACGGGAATCATTGTAACCAACGCTATTATTAGCATTACATGGTGTTAGAATCATACTAGATTTAGATCTCTGAAAAGTCTAGTTAAAGTTTTTTACATTTAATAGGAAGTTAGAAGTTGATTAGGTGTCATTAGTAGTAGATTTTGAGTTTCCCTCATGCTTGAGGAGAAATCTCAATCAGATAGAAGAACTCTATATATGGTTGGAACAACAATGTAATAAGGGTTGGAAGTTTTATAAAAAAAAACTCTGATATTTGGCTTATGTAATACTCTGTTTGGGTAATACATGTTTGGCTTTACTTCTCAGGATTCATGAGGTATTTGATGTTCAAAATGTGTGATATTTTTCTTTTCTTAATTCTTGCAGTGGTATGAATGTGTAATCACTCAGAATTCACTTGAGGTGCTCTAACTTCCTGTATGCATTCATAGACTGTGTGGTCCTACCTGAGTTGGTATGTTCTGAATATTTTAAATGTTGAATGCCCTGACTTCTATGTAAGGTTGAAATCATTGTAATATTGAAATGATGTTGACTCCATAAGCCCAATGGATAGTTGCTAAATGTGTTTCCACCATTGATATTTTTACATTTGTTTCACAAGAGTTAGCCATCTTAACTATAATCAAAATCATTAACCCTTTTGAGAGAGCCCTCTCAAGTTGAGGAGGCTAAGCCTCAGCCTAAAGTAGGTTTGAAATAGTTACTTGAGGTCTTCCTGGTTTGCAGCCTTCTAGGGTCTGATTTTGATATAACACAGGGTTCCAAAATAGATTGTGAAGATCGTCTTCTGGAGTGTAAGAGTTCAACGGTTGGACACTTGGAATAATAGGAAAAGTGTCACCACAAACCGGTGTCTCAGGAGCAGTGGAAGAAGGAGACCCTTGGTCACTAGGGACAAGAGACGGGATCGATGGATCTGCCAGGATGATTCTATTCAAAAAATCCTAGACAAGCTAACGACAAAAGACCCTACTCAAACTAACGCAAAAAATATCTAACAGGGTAAGTGTGAATGTGGCCGAATAAATTTTAGGACACAAGGACATAACTTGACCTTTTCATCTTTAAAGAGTCGAGAAAAGGACAAAAAGATGACTCTAGTCGCCTTCGAATGTTTAGTGAGCTCGAAGTGACAAATGCTCAGGTGAGCCTTTTCTTTTAGGGATTCTGAAAAGGATAAAAAACTGACTACTCTGGAGAACTAGGCAAAGGGTTTACCAAACAATCCGTAAAACTGCATATACACCTTAGCAATCATATGAAAACCAAGGACTTTCTGTACGATAGTCAATCTTCCCGAATGTTGTGTTCAGTGCATTACGGTTCGTAAGACAGCAAACACGGCTTCCTGTGGATAAAGGATGATAACCTAGTCGGATCTCCCCATATACTCGATGGTACGTGGGAGCACAAGTCTGTACTAGACCACAATTGAGTCACAAAAGGAGGAATCACCCAACCTTGAGTGGAAACAAAAGTGACTAGGTTTAACGATGCCAGAGCACATCTCAGGAATTGGTGGATGCGAGTCAGCACCCCCAACGTGTGCCTCTGGTACGCTAGTGAGACATCCGCTAGCCTAGCATAATCCAAAATCCCTCGAGTGATAGCCTCGAGGTTCTGAATGAGATCTCCTCTCTCACCACCCCCTCCTGAGGATCCACTGTTGCTGCCTGGTGTCTCCTCGCAATGGGAGACATGCCAGCTAGACGCTTCAGGCCAACATCTACATATGCATATGAATGTTATTATAACAAGCATGTATTAACAAAAAATCATAAAAAACTCAAAATCAAAAAACAAGGTCATACCTATCTCCTGGTCCCAGTCGTCTCCCTCCGGCAGTGGGAGGTCAGGGTCACCGATGAAGTCTGTCCCCACATGCGGCCAGTCCTCCACCACAATCAGTTGGCGATGAAGCCACCGGAAAAACTCAGGTCTGAATGACATCTGTTGACCGCCACCCCCTCTCGGCATCAGTTCTGCCCAACGAGCCATCCTCGGCTCTTGAAGTGCTGGGTCAAGAACAAAGGCCCCTTGGCCTTGGAAGATTGGCACACATTCCAAGCAGAACATCACCAAGATGGAGCCATACCCGAACTGTTGCAGCTTCCCGTGCTTGGCCTTTGTCAGCTGCCTCTTCATATTGGTCGTCATAGCTGACGCCAAATTGAAGACCATCATGCTAAGGCACTCTGTCGCCAGTATCAGGTGATTCTTCATACCTTCATTGGGCACCTGTGCCCCCGCAGCTTGTGTGATGGTGAATAGTAGAGCTCTGAGTGTCAGGTACTGAATAGTGGGGATATCCACTTTCGAGCTACCCGACCCATATCTTTCGCCTGGGCAAACTTGAGCCTTCACCTCTTCCATCTTCTCCCCGGATGGCCTACTACCAGTCAATCGGGGCACCGGCCCTCTACGCGACAATCGAGTGAGGAAATAGATGTCAGATACATATAATTCCAATAATTGGTCCCGTATCTAGAACACCTATTCCTGTACATCCCATAAGTTGATCAGATACTGCAAGATCTCTGGCTGAGCTCGTAGATAGGACAGTAGGAAATATTTCTTTAGCCTAGAAGCTCTGAGAGCTTCCATGTAGTCCTCATCTACTAAAGCCAATGTTTCCACTTGGTCGTGTTCTCTTTCCTTCCATACGATTACCATTTTTGCATATTTCCCTGCAATCACAAGACCGAAGCATTGAATTAGACCCTTGTGTAACTTAAAAATGCAGTGAAATCGTCTTAAAATTGTTAAAATTTAAGCAAAAAATCTCTGCGGTTGTTGGCGTGACTGTTTTTAAAACAGTCGCACCCATGGGCGCGAGCCTTTAGGGAAAGTTTCCCCATTGGCGCGGGTCTGTGCCCGAAACCTGCGCCAATGGGCGCAACACTCATTTTTAAAAATTCCCTCCATGGAGGATGATAGAATAACCTAAAGCAAATTTGAAATGGACAAAAATGGAGTAGGGGAAGAGGCCTCTTACCTGGCACTAACGGCTCTCTGAATGGTAAACTAGATTTGTCGCAATCATCGCTTGAAGATTGCACACCAAAAGCCCTAATGTCGCTCTCAAAAAGGTAAAAGTGAAAAGTAATTCTTGTTTTTACCATTTTCACCTATTTTATAGCTTTTTGACCCTCAATAGGTTGTAAAAGTCATTTTATGAATATTTTAATGTATATTTATGTCGAAAATAGATTTTACACTGGTTTTGTGTGCAGCGACAGGTGTTTGTGTTTCTTACGCAACGAAACGAGTTGTATTTTATACTTTTTTGGACTCGGTAAATACACGAAAAAGTCACTCTATAGTCATCTTTTTGCTCTTTTCTGACTCTCCAAACATGAAAATAATGCCGAGTTGTTCCTCTCGACTCGTTAAACGTAAATGAGAGGCGGTCATCTTTAAACCCTTCTCCAACCGTGTAAAAAATGAAAATATTGTCGGACCCTTGTCGTTTCAGGTTCATTAATGGTTACGAAGCGACGTGGTTTTGATCGCTTTTTTACTTTTTCAGATCGAAATCACTACTCATGAAAAGTACTCCTCAATCGTAATGATGAGGCGGTTCTTTCGAGCATTGTTTTATACTTTTTCGAGCTTGAGAGACACACTTTACGAAAAAGGACACCCTTGGAGTTTACTTTTCCGCTGTCTTTTCAAACTCTCTAAACATGAAAAGGCACCGAGTTCTTTCTTTGTCAGGCTCGTTAAAACTTAATGACTTTGGATTCCATTGAAATGAGCCTCTCAACCATATGCTATCCCCGTTAAGCTTGTCATCCAAAAATAACCAAGGTACTCGCCTGAAATGGTGAGGAAAAAGGAACCATAATTATTATCGTGTCGACAGTATGTCGCTCTTGAACATGGCACTTGTCTGCATTCGTGTCTGGGTGGGGACATCTCATCTTGTTTTTACACTCGCCTCCGTGGTTTTGGGTTATCTTGTTTGACCTCTCATCTGCTCATTGCCCTGTCACCATGACCCCTGATCATTTGATGTCAAATACTGCCAATTCCACTGTCGTGCCGCCAATATGTTCAAGAGAAGTTGACCTCTGTAGAATACTTAACCTCCCTTTGGTACCTCACATAATCCTAATTCACAAACATCTTATCCTTCTTTGTCTCATGTCGATGATGTGGGGAAAATTATGACCCACCTTTGATCAAGGTCACTTCCTGTCGACTTCGGCTCATTATCCAGGAAGTTGACTTAGAGACTCCCTTCGGGTGCCTTGGAGCCTACATGCCTCAATGGTAGGTTCTTTGTGTTTGACATGAGGTTTTCATCACTGGCCTCCGATCGAATGATTCTACAGGTGTTCGACACTGGCTCACTGATTCACACGCTGTAGATTGTACCTATACTACCTTGAGGACCATTGTCATTATTGGTGGTACCTCTCACATTTGTTAATAGTTTTCATCATTGATTGGTAATCAGACGATGTTCCTGCATGTTCGACTTCGACTCCCATATTTGCATGCTTGAACTTGTACTTTATTCGGGTTAAGATGGAGCTAAAGACCCTGGATTTTGTCTGTTGAGATCCAGGTTGAAATTTTGTGGATTATTATGATCATTACATGACACTTATCGATCCTTACTGGATGGCTGCGTCCATACCTTGGATCCAGATTTTTATGTACTCTACTATGGATGGTTGCACCCATACCACATACATCATATACTTGAGATATCAGTTGTACTTCTTATGCAGGTTCTCCGGTGGCAGTGTTTTCAGTCGGCCATGTTCTTGTAAAGCATTTCACCCCTCTCTCTCTCAGGTGTCATGCTTTAGGGGGCATCTGTTACATAGTAATTTGTCACCGTCCCTATTACTCGTTCTCCTGCACATTGGAGGACTTATTCCGCGACCTGTGAGAAGTGACATAACTTGAAAACACTTGCATTGTATCCGCTTGAGTATGTACTTCATATTCCCTGAAGACACCTTCTGCAAAATACCCATAAAAGTAGCCATTTTTCCATTGGCACTGTTCCACAGTGTATCACTCGCATCAATGGGGGAAATCCTCCAAAGAGGGTGCACCAGCTGGCGCTCTGTCTCAGAGTCACACTCACAACAGCCCAGTTGGGTAAAGTTTTTAACAAACCAACTTGCGAAGGTTCTTCCTAACCTATCCATGAACTGATTCTAGCTTGAGTTAGTTCAGTTGGGCCTTGAATCTCCATAGAAGGGAAGTAGTTCTCCACCTCTCATGGAAGCTTCTTAATGATAATCCCAATCCCATGAATCTTGTGGATGATCCTAACTCCTTCTCCTTTCTCTATATAAGCTTGTCCTTTTTCCTTTAATAAGCTAGTTAGTAATTCCACTCTCCAAGCTCCAAATTCTAAGTCCCAAAGTCTGAGAATTGCTAAGCTCATGCTATAAGAGGCCTTCTTCATCCCCATAAGGCTAAAACTTAAGTGAGGAGATTCTTGTCCAAGTGACCAAGGAGAGAGAGGCTTGTTCCCCATTCGCAACGAGCTTTGCAAGGCATGTGTTGTTGATCACCCAGCCAAAGTAGGATTTGACGTCAGAACTATGGTTGTATTCTTCTTTGTTTATCAATAATAATAGACGACTATCATTATGGTTCCACTCTTATTGTCTTTATAATTATGTTTGAGTTATATCCTTTCTAACTGATATATAGTTGCATCTCTTGGATTTTATGCTTGTATTTGTGTCATTCTTTGCATGTGCAGGTGTCCGTTCACATGGATCATGGGGATTGTGACCAGCCAGAGCAAAGGAACGGGAGCGACGACTCTTTTACAAGTACTAGCATTGGATTCGAGGTAGGCCCTCATCATCGGTCTTTAATTTGCAATTAGGAACCTGCGTGTTAGCGTTGTTTGATTGTTGCTAGACCCCATTTAGGCTAGTGGGATCGCCTTTGTCCGCATAGGGGATTTACCTCCTCAACAGTTGTAGTTACACATATGCCATGTTAGTCATCGCATCTATGGTTTTTTGCAAGATGTGCTTCCCCAATGAAGGGAAAATCGTCACCATTAATCAGTTGACATACTACGAGCCAACATCTGTGAATTGATTCCATTATCTAATTAATGTTAGATAAGAAGTCTTCAACTCTTCTCACTAGTGTTTCACCTAGAGTCTAAAAAGATTTCCCATCATTGGGTGCTTTCCCTGGTCCTCCCCTTCTCATATCAGAGCCTAACTCTTTGATTAGTTGTATGTTACAACCGTCACCATCTCCTCTCAAGCAGTTTGGTACATATGATCAATTGCGAGCTCCTCAGCACCCTGTTGTTTCTCTCTTAGCTGAGCCATCCAAATCCGCCCGTCAAGGTCCTCCATTTATTGGTGCCTCTCCTATGTTCCCACCAGGAACTATTCATCCAGGTCACCAATAAGTGTGCGTTGGAACAACCAAAGATGAACAAAGTCATCAGTAATGGAGTTGTATCAGCACCACATGTGGAAGGAGTGAACATGATTTGCAGGGTCCTCTCTAAACTTAGCCTCAAACTTGGGGATGTCTAAGGGAATCTTAGTCGGCAAAGTAGGCCAACCAGCATCATGGTGTATAGCGTCATTTATGAACTGGCTAAAATTTGGGAGACTTAACCCAACCATTAAAGGGAGCATGGGGTCTGCCAAAACGGTTCCTAAGACTGTTCATCTACATGTGAGCTGAACAATCTCAGGAACTTTCCCAATAGTCCCCATGCTCCCTTTTATAGTTGGCTTAAGTCTCCCTATTTTGGCTAGTTCAAAAAATACGCTAGACACAACGATACTGGTTGGCTTGCTATGCCAACTAAGCCTCCCTCAGATATCCTGAAGTTAGGGGGTAATTATATAGAGGACCCTACAAATCATGTTCACTCCATCCACATGTGGTGTTCATCCAAATACATTATCAATGACTCCATTCATCTTTAGCTGTTCCAACACACGGTCATTGGAGACATGGAGAAATAGTTCCTGGTGGGAACATAGGAGAGGCACCCACAAACGGAGGAGGTCCTAGGGTGTGGATTCAGATGGATCATTTAAGAGGGCAACAACAAGGTGTTGAGGAGCTAGCTGTTGATCAGATGTACTAAACTGCTTGATAGGAGTCCGTGACAGATGTAACATGTAAACACTCAAAGAGTTAGGCTCTGAGATGAGAGGGGGAGGACCAGGGAAAGCACTCAATAATGAGGAATCTTTGTAGACTTTGGGTGAAACACTGGTGAGAGGAGTTGAAGACTGGTTATTTGACATTGACAAGATAATGGAGTTGTGGGAGGTCACCGATGCTGGCTCGTAGTAAGTCAACTGATTGATCATGACGATCTTCCCTTCATGAGGGAAGCACATCTTGTAGAAAACTGTAGATGCAATGGCTGACATGGAATATGTGTAACTACGACCCAAGGGAATGTTGAAATCTAATGGGGCATCAATAACCTCAATGTATACATGGAGATTCTTGCCCGCAACAGTCATGGGACAGTTGTGATGCATTCCAAGCGGCTAGGAGGAATGCCCATCCTAGGCACGCCAAGTGATGGTGGATGGGGACAACTCAGGTGACTTAAGTTGTTTCCAAATGGCATCGGACATCACATAGGTGGATGACACTTCGTCAATAATGCATCAGGAGATGATGGCATTACAAACTCAAACTGGTATCTGGAAAGAAACAGATGAAGGTAATGGGGGATGTTCTGATGTATCAACTACGATAATAATCAAATGATTATCAAAAGGAGATACTGTGCCCAAATCGGTTAGTGGAGCTTTCTTTTGAGATGGGCACCACTAGAGGACCTCCAACGTCGACATGGTGGCAGGTGATTGTGCCAAGTCATCTACTATATTGTAATTATGGGAAGCTCTGTTAGAAGCCCCATTATGGTGTAATGGTCCCTTTTGGATATTGGTTATCGCCTCAACTTTAGGTTGAGGGATCTGCAACAAACCTTTTGGTCTCGTAAGAGGCTTAGTAAATGCTTTGGTTTTGGATTGAGTGGTGGACAAATTTGGTGGCTTGTCATATTGATGCAATTGAGTTCGCAAGTTGATATCAGAAGGATTAACCTCATCAGCATTCATCATGACGATCTAGTAGGCACCGGGACCAGAAGGTTGGGGGAATGGGCTGCTTGACCTAGTTAAGGTTGAGTAGAAACAAATCCTTGCTGAGGGAAAGGATTTGTAAGCACTATCAGTTGAGATGATGCAACATTCTATGATTATTGTTGACCTATAGAAACTACTTGAGCTTCCCACATTTGGTGCATCTAGGGTAGGAGGGCACACTCATGTGTATAATTCCCATGTACACCACAACATGCACAAGGCTTTTTTATATGAACAGCCTTGTTCTGCTTGGGTTGACTACCCAATTTATGCTTGCTAGTCTTAGGTTGGTTCCCCTAGGGTTCACTAGGTTGATTATCTTGATTACCCTACTTACCTTTGCTACCCTTCCCCTTATTCTTTTTCTTCGAACTTTTGGGATTGATTGCACTTTGTTGCGCAAACACATGACCTTGAGGGGGTGGTGGCTACTAGCGTTTAGGATGCATGGCAAGCTTTGACAATAATTCTTGAGGGTCTAGAACCCTCGATTGTGCATATGGAGGAGAAACGATTTGGTAGACGGGTTGAGCATTCACTGGCCCTGAAAACATGTTGTTAGTAGGAGGGGTTTAAGTATTGGAGGAATTGGTGCCCACTGCAGATAGCCATAACTTTGTTGAGTATATGGTGAAGTGTGTGAAAGGGTTCTAGTGATATCGTCAATGACGTGAGATTCCCCCAGCACATTGGCACCTCTAGGACGGGAGAGGTCTGGAATGGCAACATAGACATAATCAAATTGCACATAAATCATGTCATATCTTAGAATAGTTTGGAGATCCTCTTCTTCTCTCTAAGGAAAATGGGACACAACATATTTTCCAATGCATGATAAAAGGCTCCTAAGAAACCAATCAAGATAGACATGGTCTTCAAAGGGTGGGGCATTGAACATGATCGAAAAGGCAAGCGGCATAGAGGTCACACAATGACATCAATAGCTCCGTACTAGTGTCGTATCAGAGAGGTAATTGAAAATATGAGAAGAACCTTTTAGTAAGCGTTACGAAAATAGAATGAGATGCGGCAGTCTGGTCTACATAGCATTTTGCAGCATCTCCAGTGAGTGTGAACTGGAACAACTGAACACGAATGGAGTCATCGGTAATGGAGTTGGATGAACACCACATGTGGAAGGAATAGACATGATTGGTAGGGTCCTCTCCACAATTACCCTCAAACTTTGAGATGTCTAAGGGAGGCTTTGTTGGCATAGTAGGCAAACCAGCATCGTGGCGTATAGGGTCGTTTAGGAACTTGCTAAACTCTAGGAGACTTAACCCAACCATAAAAGGGAGCATGGGGACTACCAAAATGGTTCCTGTGACTTTTCCGCTAAATATTACCACTTGGGTAGAATAAGATCCAACACTAGGTTGGGTTCCTACAACAGTTGTGGGTCCAAACATGGTGACGATATGCAGTGAAGGAGGCTCAGAATAAGATGAGGAATCAGAAGAACTACAAGAAGAGTGTGTATGGGGAGTCACGGGACTATGAACTCCAACACTATGGGGAGGATTAATATGCCAAAGTGGAAACTGTTGATGAAGTCTTAAGAGTCTCCCTAACAAATGCCTTGGTGGCACAATTGTGGTAAGACACACGTGACACAAAAATGGTGGAGGGAGATCAACAATATGCCTTTGTCTTTGTGGGGAGAGATAAATGTATTATGTTGTCTTATCTTGGCAATGTAAACCAAGTGCCCTTCGCTTAAGGTGTGATTGTGTGTGTAAGTGTGTTTATTGATTAAGCAGAGATCATGTTTGAAAAATAAAAAATCTTACTGATATTAACAACAAAAAATGAACATAAAAACAATTGACTAAGCCCCACCCAAACTCAGTTTGCAAGCATTGTGCTTATTGGTGGCGAAATAGACTGAAAACACACTAAAAAGGTCAAGATATCTAAGTTTGAGTGTGATTGGGATCAAATGACACTAGGCTACTAGAAAGTGGTGCAGCTACAACAAAAACCGGAGAGGAAGATCACTGCAAAAGGATAGGGAGATGGGTGAAAAATCTAGGGCAACCAATGGGACCCTAAGGAAAATTTCCAAACAAAGTTTAAAATGAAACTTTGGATGGAAACAACCTAACATTGGAGATCTAAAATAGAAGAGTAAAAATCTAGAAAATATGGTTGAAAGTGATGTAGAAACTTAGACATCTTACTCAGCTAAACTCATCCTACAAAGGTGGAAGTGTACTAGAAGCCCTAAGGATATAAATTCCACTTTGACAAGTAAATCAGAGTAGATCAAGGCCTAAGCGGGATGAGATATAGGTCAAACAACCTAGCAGATAAATATCGGCAAAACCAATAAATGGATGTGACAAAAACCCGAAAACCCTAAAAATCATACATACTAACTTGTTTCCATGGGGGATTGCACATTTTGGGCTGAAAGGTGTGATCTAGACTCTAGATTGTACATTTTGGTTAGAAAAGTGCAATTTCTGCTCCTTGGTTCCCAATCAGAAAATCTCAAAAGATAAAATTTTCGTCTTTGTTGTGGCTTATTCCTGTGTCCTACAGAAAAGACTAGAAAACATACGGAAGTCAGAAATTTAATAAATATAGGGTTAAAAATCTAGTAAACAACATTAAGAGATTGAAAAAAAGAAGAAACCCTAAGACAAAAACTGAACGTCACCTAGGTTTCTGGATCTGAAGTAAAAAATGAATGAGTCGCTACTTTTGTTGAAATGTTTGCTTCCCAAAAGTGTCGAGAACAAAAACATTTAAGAATGTGGATGAAAAAGAGTCTCAACAATATAAATGGCTACTAAACATTGTAGTTTTGCGGCAATTGATAGAAAAAAAAACTTGGCAAAGTCCTGATTTATGCCACAATCATATTTAAATAGTAAAATGAAACAGTAATAACTCCAATCATCCAATGGAAATGAGATATACAAATAATAAATTTTATTGTGACACTTGTGAAGGGAGCAAATAAATGTTGCTAGTCCCCCTCTATATCATGGGTTCTCGAAAATCCTCATACGTCTTCAACTTGTGTTGAGTCTCTCTCCTCTATAATGTGTAAACCCAACAAATAAAGTGTTTGAGCTCAGTGGGAACTCAAATGGAAGAAAAATGGTGTGCGACACTAATAATAATGAGAGTTACAACAGTGAGTGCAAGAATGAAAATAGTGAAAAGTGAATAATGAATGGAAAATCCTTCTATTTATAACAAAATATTGAAATATCCTCGAATAATGGGTAATAATAAAATATTGTTAACCCCATTCTTCGAATAAACATGGTTGGCCATGTTTTACCATGGTTGACATTCACATTGAGACAATCATTGCTATAATGTGATGTTGGACCATGGTTGACTATAGTTGATTTTCATATTGAGACCATATCTGTCACAATCTCGCATTGGACCATGGGTGACAATGTTTCAACATGGTTGACCATGATTCATGGTCAAAAAATAAACCATGACTTACCATTATTAATTATTAATTATTTTTTATTGGCCATGGTTGATGACATTTGATAGTTGTTGACCCTGGGATTTATAAATTATTTATATTTAATTATTAATTATGAGTTATAATTAATAATTGTTGGCAAGTCCCATTATCACAACACATTCAGGATGGGCCTCATTAGTAAGAAAACCCAAGATCGAACCTCAT
The DNA here is from genome assembly GCA_000404065.3 of Pinus taeda. Classification (NCBI taxonomy): domain Eukaryota; kingdom Viridiplantae; phylum Streptophyta; class Pinopsida; order Pinales; family Pinaceae; genus Pinus; species Pinus taeda. Next base: position 270,829 of record APFE031559990.1, on the reverse strand, counting down.
GGAGGTTGTTGTCCTCATGTTAGGGGAAGGAGACATGCTAAAAATAAAGTGAGCTTAGGTCTAGTGTGGCCCAAGCTTGGTGGGATCGCTAGGTGACTTTAAGAGATTAGATGACCCTCGGTCACGACTTCTCAAGCCATAGTTCAAACTTGAAGAATCATAGACAACTTGGCAAAAAAATATTAATTACTAACTAATTAAATAATTAAATATTGTTATTATTTTATTATTTTATTTTTTTGAAGTTGTTTGTAATCCTCCAAGCTTGGCCTGTGGCTTAAGGAGTGACAACCTAGGGGCATCTAGTCTGTCAAAGTTACTAGAGGATCGCAACAAGTATGCCTCACACTACCCCTTAGCTTACTCGATTTTTTTTGCATGTTTCTACCCCCTAGCATAGGGCACAACCACCCCGCTTGAGGTTTGATCATAGGTCGCCTTGCTAATGAGGCTCATCCTAAACTAGTTTTACTAGTGGGATTTAACTATCATTAATTATTAATTATTATTCTTATTATTTACTATTAGTTATTATTTTATATAATTAATAATTACTAATAATTAATAATAATAATAATAATTAATAATAATAATAATAATAATTTGTGAATCCCTACTTATGTAATCCATAATGAATTAAGAAGCATAATGAACCAAGAAAAGTCCTTCGATAGAAATCACATAAAAGTGATTGGTTTCAAACCAATGAGTGTGGTTTATCATCACTAATGAGTGTCGTTTATCATCACCCACGAGTTGAAGAGGCAAACAATGACAAAGGCTTAAATAGAGAGCAATGCAGAGACCGATAATTTCAAGTAACAACTATTAATTGAAAATAATATTTAAAAAAATGATAATTAATTTATTAAAATAAATATATTAAGTAACTAGTAGTTATTTTGAAAAGTGATATTTAAAGTTAATTTCGTCTTAAAATCAAATATTATTGAAAGAATCTATTAATGGAAATAATAATATAAACTAACGAAAAAAAATCAATAGTCAATAACTATTTAAGATTAATGAATATCTATTTATCAAAAAACAAATAATATAAGCGATTTAGATTTTGAAAATAAGGTATTTAAATTAATTTATTAAAATAAGATATATTAAACATTTCTATTAACATAGAAAATAATCTGAAAAATGTTAACTACAATAAATAATCAAAGTCAAAGTAAAAAATTATAAAGAAGATCAACACTCTCATGGAAACAAGATCATATAATAAATAAAATTAATTGAAATAGAGATAAGATAATTAAAAATAAAAATAAAAAAATTAATCTAAAATAAATAAAAATATATATACTAGTCAAAAATAAAAAATTAATATATTATTAATTCAAGTCAAATATAAATAATCCATAAATAAAACAATGTCAATAATAAAATAATAAAATATGTCAACAATAAAATACAAAATAAATCAACCATCAGAATGGTATTCCATATGTGTTTTCCTGAATGGATCATCAGAATGGTATTCCATTCGGTCCTCCATGGGAATTCCGGAAAACTCCTTCGCTGCTTCCAGCATCCTGGAGATCACCGCATCTAGAATGCCATGATTGTTTATCTGTTCATGCACAACAATATATATAAAAAGAAGATGTTGAACCATCTTCAACCTGACATAACCTTTTGTAGGAATGTGAATTAAATTGATATAAGAATTCGAAAGCAAATACCTGGAAGAAGTCGTATTACGCACAGGCTCGGCCAGGGCGATTAACCACATTTACAACCGAACTTGAAACGCTTCGCAATTCATCAACCACCATTTTAATCCACGCACCTACGACCATTTTAATTTTTTTTTTCAACGCTTCAACCTCCCATCGGTCTCAATCACGCTCTGTCCATATATTAAAAAAAAACTCAACGCAGGTTCATCCACCCTGGGTGCAAATAGAAACGCCTTCGCGCCGGAATTGGTGTATAATCATCTTAATATTATATTTATTATGTATTGAGATAAGATGAAATCTTTGAAAGTGTAAATATCTTTTTAGAATGTGAAGTTCAGAAAAATTTGATTTTGAAGTATTTGACATTTTTAGATATATAATAGATTTAGGATTTAAATGGATCTACATTGCTTCTATTTATGACTGGTTCTATTCATGAGTAAGAGAGTGAAATTATTGCATGAATATTTTTATTTTTATTTATATGTTTTCCATAAGCATAATCCTTTCAAATTTATATAGTTATGAATCCAAATAATAACAAAATGAAATGATTAAGATTTTGAATAACTATCAATCTAATGAAGAAGGATAAATGTCAATCTACTATTTTCAATTTTTAGTATAGTGACAAATTTTGCAAATGATAAAAATTATGTTTATGTATATGTTTGAGATGAATCATGTGATCATTTTAAATTTACTCATTTTTCTTTGTTTGTTGATACTATAGAGAGCATTATTTGGATGTATATTACAAGAATTACATGATGAATAAGTGGAAAAGAAATCAACAATTTTAAATGATAGAAAATGTATTTCTTTGTCAACTACAAGAATCAGCAACTATGTTGGGCTTCTACTTGCATGTCGAAAGGTTATTCCAATAGTTACCACTATAACCTTGCATACCAATATTTCCCTTTATGTTGCACACAAGGCTAATCAAGAGTTTGAATGAGCCAGGTCAAGGAGTGCCTTAACAATATGTCATCAAATCATATACACCCATAAAAAATAAATGTACATTGAAATCAATGCATGTGCACATAAATCAATGAACTAACTCGTATGTGTGTGCCTCTTTTTAGAGGTGTTGGTTCCAATATACATGATGTCAATTTCTAAGAAGTTTATTTTAGTGGACATACCAAATTATATTTTTATTCAAGGTCAATTTGAATGTTTATTTCAATTTTAATTTGAATGTCAATTTCTATTTCTATTAAATTTTTAATGCATTGTTTTTAGTTTACATTTTAGTTTATACAAAAATTAACTAAAAACAATCATTTTTTAATGCATTTCTTTTAGTTTACATGTTAGTTTATTGATAAATTAACTAAAAACAATGAAATTGTAGATTAAAGTCAATGTATTAATTTTAGTTTATAATAGTCAATTTCAATTCTAAGTTATATTTCTATTTTAATATCAATTCTACAGAATATGAAATGACTTATTTCTAGACAACTAGAAGCCAACAGTACTATGAAGAAAAATACATATAAAAAAGAAGATAAAACAAATAAAACAAATAAAAATACAGTTAATTTGAGGTAAAAAAATGCTGCAAATCTCATATATTAATTGAACCATTAACTACATTCTTAAATAGTAAGATTATTACTAAAATGTTTATCAATCAACTCTAAATACAACTAATTTCCAACACTACAGCTAACAATTTGCTGCCTTAATTTTGCACAAAACACAAAATAGCAATTTACATAACTAATTAGGCATTGTTCCCAACACTCCCCCTTAATGATTAATGGGGATTTACTATCTTATCTCGCAGTGCCAAAAACTTAACTTTTGCAACTCCTTTGGTGAAGATATCTGCTAGTTGATGCTGAGTATTTATATGCTTCAATTCAATATCCTTCTTCTACCACAAATCTCTAATGAAGTGATATTTCAGGTCAAAATTCTTTGTCTTGCTGTGATGAACTAGATTATTTGCTAACTTGATGGCACTTACATTATCACAATAAATCACTATAGCCTAAATTTGTTTTTCTCCAATTTCTTCCAAAAAAATTTTGACCCAAACAACTTATGTACCTGCTCAGGTAACTGCAACATACTCTTCTTATGTGTGGATGAGAGGGCAACAATGCTTTGTTTTTTTAGCTCCATGTAATCAAACCAAAACCAAAAGAGAAACAATTTCCACATGTGGACTTATGGTCATAAAGATTACCTCCCCAATCTGAATTAGTAAATCCAACAAGATTGAACTTTTCAGAAGAGTAGTAATGAATACCAAAAATTTAGAGTGCCTTTCACATACCTTAAAATCCTCTTCGCTGCCTTGATATGTATTTGAGATGGATTTGTCATATATCTTGAAACAAGTGAAACTGAATATGTAATATCACGCCTTGTGTGGGTTAGAAATATCAAGCTCCCCACAATACTTCTATAATTTTTCTCATCAACTAAATCAGTACCATCATGTCTACATAACACCTCTCCATGAGCACTTGGAGTAGGGGATGGATTACAATCAAGCATATCAAATTTATTTAGCATATCGTGTGCATGCTTTGTGTGACAAATGAAAATCTCATCCTTACTTTGATAAATATCCATTCCTAGAAAATATTTCATGATGCCTAGATCTTTCATCTCAAATTAATTAATCATAGCAACTTTGAATTTATCATTCATCTTAGAACTACTACCCATATATAATATATCATCAACATACAAATTTATGATTAGAATATCAATACCTTCTTGTTTGTAGTAAAGGGTAAGATCATTCTTACTTCTCTGGAAGCCATTTTCCTGAAAGTATCCATCAACCCTTGCATACCACACTCTTGGTGCTTGCTTAAGGCCATACAAAGCCTTCTTCAACTTGTAGACATTATTCTTCTTTCCTTCCACTTCAAAACCTTGTGACTGCTCAACATATACTTCCTCTTCTAAGTACCCATTCAAGAATGCACTTTTCACATCCATATGATGTATGCTCCACTTTTTATGAGCTACTAGTGAAATCAACATTCTAATGGTCTCCTATCTTGCTACTAGTGCAAATGTCTCTCCATAATCAATTCCATACTTCTGTGTGAATCCTTTAGCAGAATTGCATATCTAAATACTTCTGTAATTTTGAATACTTTTGTGTGAATTCTGTTGGGGTGTGTATGTTGTAGTATGTTGCCTCCTTATGCCATTCATATCACAATAACTCTCGAAAGCTTTTGAGCAGAATTCTCCTCCATGGTCAGTCTACAAACATTTGATCTTGCACCCTCTCTCATTTTCTACAAGGGCTTTGAACTTCTTGAATGTATCCAGGGCTTCACTTTTGGCCTTCAAAAAATATACCCAACAATTTCGTGAGTAATCATCAATAAAAGTGATGAGATATGATGACTTACCCAAACTCTTAATCTACATAGGACCACATATGTCTGAATGAACAAGTTGAAGTGGGTGATAAGCCCTCCATTCACTACCCTTTGGAAACCTTTCCCTTGCATGCTTTCCTTTAGCACATCCTTCACAAACCTCCTTATGCTCTTCTACCTTAGGCAAAGCAGAAACTAATGCATGTGAGGTTATAAACTTCAAGCTCTAAAAATTTAAATCCCATACTTCAGATGCCATAACTAACTTGAATCCTCATAAGGCATATTTGCAAGATTGTTGTTATGTTCATTAAACCTCAAGGGAAACATCCTATTTCTTGTCATAGGCACAACAATGATCACCCTATTTCCCTTATTCCTATTATAGATAGTACATGTCTTATTTCCAAAGACTACTTTATAATTTTTCTCACATAGCTGCCCAAATCTCAACAAATTATGCTTCAATTGTGGAGTATAATAAATGTCATGAATACTCTTTATACCTTCTTTTGTTTGGACCTCCATAGTTCCTTTGGCAACAACCTCCAATGATTTATCATCACCAACCTGGATCTTGGATTTGAAACTTCCATCCTTTGCTGAAAACAACTTCTCATTCCCTGTCATATGGTTAAAGCATCCATAATCTAGGTACCAAACATATTTGCTAGTATTTTCACCTTTGGCATAAGATAAAAAAAAATGTGATCTCGAGGATACTCACCACTTTCTTGAGCATAATTATAATTTTTACCTTCTTTCAATCTACATTCTCTTTCAAAGTGACCATACCTATTACAATAGTAACATTGAACATTTCTCTTATCAAATCTACCTCTACCTCTTCCTCTCAAACTACCTCTTCCACTTGAGCCACCTCTTCCTCTACCTCTTAAATAATTTTGGCTTTGCCATTTACCTTGACCTTGATGGATTTTGGTACTACTGCTACTTGCATCTTCATTCTTTGTAATTTGTAATTTAGAGGAAAAAGCTTTCTCTACACCTTCAAAAGTTTCCTTCAATCTTTCTTCATGAGACATCAAAGATCCAACCAATTCATTAAACTGTAGTTTTTTCAAATCCTTACTTTCTTCCATGATTATTGCAACATGATTCCACCTATGTGTTAAAGATATTTATAACTTTTTAATTAAAACTTCATTACTTACATTTTCTCCAAGTGTATCCATTTTATTGACCACATCTTTGACTCTCACACAATAGTCACTGACACTTTCAACTTCTTGCATCTTCAAATTCTCGAACTCTCACTTCAATATCTAAATCTTGACCACCTTAACTTGATCACTACCTTGGTAAGCTTCTTGTAGAGTCTCCTAGGCAGCTTTGGCAGTTTTTTCTCCTGATATTCTCGGAAATAAACTCTTATCAAGAGCTATCTAAATGTGAAACAAAGCTTGAGTATCATTCTTCCTTGCTTCCTTTCTTTTTGTTCTTTCATTGGCTGTAAGAGCATTCCAATCAGCTAGCTCCTCATATCCTGATTCGACAATCTCCCACAAATCTTTTCCAATCAAAAAGGTTAGCATCTTAATGCACCAATAATCATAATAATTCCCATCAAATTCTGGAACTAGCATCTCCTTAGAATTCGACATTATTAAATTTTGCGAAATTTCAACCATACAACTTTAACCGAAAACATTTTTACCTGCTCTAATACCCTTGTAGAATATGATCAGACTTATTTCCAACCAACTAGAAGCCAACAATACTATGAAGAAAAATACATATATAAAAAAAAAAGATAAAACAAATAAAAACACAGTTACTGTGTGAGCTAAAAAATGTTGCAAATCTCAAATATTAATTGAACCATTAACTACATTCTTAAATAGTAAAATTATTACTAAAATGTTTATCAATCAACTCTGAAATAAATCTACTGTCATTACAGCTCATTTCCAGCACTACACAGCTAACAATTTTCTGCCTTAATTTTGCACATAACACAAAATAGAAGCATTATTCCCAACAAATTCCTATTTCTATTTATATTTCTAATGCATTGGTTTAAGTGTGTACATCAATTTCTAGATGTATTGATTTAGAAATGATGTAAAACTTACAATAAAAATATTGCATATACACTAAAGTTTTCTTTGAATTGGAAAGGTTCATTGACTTGCACATCCATGTGTATTTTTGTTATAGTCAAGTAGACATCATTTATATTTTTAGACATTAATGGACTAACTAGTATCCATGGGATTTGATAATATTGTAAATGCTAATTTTGGTCATCTTTCTTTTCACTTTCTCTATGTCTCTATTATTATGTTATTAATTTGTATGGCCTAGTGAATCTTATTGGACTGTTATGTTAAGAAGTGAGTGGCAATTCTTATTTCTAATTTATTTTTTCAAGATTCAAAATCCATTGCATGGTTTTCATATGTAGATGTCACATATTTTTCATTCTAGCACTCTATCAATACATGTACATTCAAATCGGTAAATTAATATTAATGTGCATACCAATTTCAATTTCTATGTCAATTTATGTTTCATAACTATAGGGCTATCCTCTCACTATGATTTAGAAAATTGTCTTCATGATCCATAAAATGAATGAATTTAATAATTGTCAATATATTTCAAACCAACCAATGGGGTTCATCATCAAGACAAAAAGATGGAGAAAATATGATCCAACAAAGAACTATAAACAACAAAAAGAAATGACTGTTTAAAAATTAGTCACATAGCCATTAAGAAATATATAATCAATATAAATACATATATTATTTATAAAAAGATAGCATGCATTATGTTTAATAAGGAAAATGAATAAAAATATAATAATTTAAAATCAATTTTTGAAGGAAAAAAATGTAATTATATATTAGGGTAAGGAAAATAGAATAAAATAAGGAAAGTTAAGAATAATATATTAAATATTATATAATAACTAAAATAATACTAAGACCAGGAGTAATCAAAAAGGTTAAAAAAATAGATTGCTGGGATAAGACAAGAAGAAAACAAAAGATTCTGTTATACCTAAGAAATTATTTAGGGAAGAAAAGTGGAATAAAAATGAGGAAAAAAAAAATATTTAATAAATATTATATAATAATATAGAAACGATAAAATTTAAATAAAATCATAAATATAATTATAAGTAAATAAAGAAAAATGGGGAAAGATAAATATGAAAAAATAAAATTATAAAGATAAATCTATAAAAATACTATATGATATAATATGTACGCAATATTGAATAAAAATACAATCATAAAAGTATTATCTATTATATATAATATATATATATAATAAAGAGAGAGAGAGAGAGAGAGAAGAGAGAGAGAATAGATATATAGGGGGGAGAACCAAGAAACAGATGGAAATTAAGAAGAAGATAATTTTGATGCAAGAACATGGATCCAATTTCTACTAATTTTCCATCTTGCATCAGTGTTCAAATTATTGTCAACTCACTTTTCGATCTCGATTACATCTCTCAACTTTTTGTGATGAAAATGAGAGATCCTAGCAACAATAGAAGCATAAACCTCAGCAAGAGCCAAAGAGCGTGAACAATTATGTATAATGTCGACAACATGTTCTTGAATTCTACGCTTAATAAATCGACCTCTCTCACCTATATAAGGTTTCCTAGAAGAACAAGGGATATGTAAACCCTTTTAATGTTATAAGCATCAATTTGGCCTTTAAGAGATCTAAGGGAGGATATTATAGTGTTAAGTGGCTTAAAGGTTGTGTATATGTTGTTCTTATTAAGAATACGAGCCAACTTGTGTGTTGTTCATTCAATAAAAGTAAGATGAAATGTGGCAATAAAAATGTTACAATTGGTCTTATCTCTAGGTCCTCTTGCCACTTTTTGGAAAGCGTTTAGGCCTTGATTCTTACTATAACCATTATTCCTAAAGACCTCTACAAAATGAGCTTTCTCTTCATTGATATGAATATCATCACAAGTCCTAAGGTCTCTAATATCAATGGTGTTTAAGATACTATTGATAGTGATAGACCCGCCAACATGTAAGGGGATCTCCCGGGTAAGAACTCCCAATTAGACCTTAGACTAATTTTTTAGGAGTCCCAACAGTGGTTGTACGGTAATGCCTTGACTTCAATTTCACACAGAGGAAAGTAGGATAACTATGTTGGTAGCAAGGGTGTGATAGTTGCAGTGAGCCAAGGAAGATGCATGAGAGGTTATAGCACATCATGGTTCTGATGAGTGCGTTCCTTGGAATCCTATGATAGAACGCAATTAAGAAGGGAACACATGAGTGAAGATGCACACAAAATGGAAGGCAAGTTAGGAAGCAATCCAAAGTGATGGTTAAACAAACAACACATTTCAGAAAGATTCATACATACATACATAGAGAGCTATACATGCATGCATAAGAAAACCAATTTGTATATCATTTAGAGTAAATGAGATTGCATAGAATACAATACAACATATGCTAGAAACATGTTAGCTCTGGTTATATTAAGAAGTGTAAGTTCCAGTCATACAATACATCCATGTCCAAGCACTAGTTCCGATAGCGGAACGTTACAGCCACAATCGCTTTCTCGTCCAAATAGATGTACTAGCTCTACGTAATGGAGAACCCAAGGCTCGTTACCATACTAACCAACTTCTCTTTAAGACAGTCATATCAGAAGCTTCGCTAACCAAAAGCCTTCAGAATGAGTTATGAGATTCTATTTATAGCAAAGGGTGGGTGACCCTTAACGCTCGCCTTTGTGAGAGTTCATCTACCCTCATGACTCTTCATCTACTCTATGACTGTTACATCCAACTATCGACACTTGAACTTCCACTTGAAAAGATGTTACATTACAATGCACATGTGCCCATGTGAGACAAAATGGCTTGAGTAAGCCATGCAAGACATCACTCGCACTCAGTGCATTGTGCTGAGCCCAACACTTCGGCATTCTTATGATTGTGAAGGTGGTGAGTTGATGCCAAGCTTGGTCGTGCATAATGATGTGCATGTGCTCCATGGTGACATCTTGCTAAAAAGAAACCTTGCCTCCATTACATATGGGTGTATTGGTATGGCTCCTCCATCCAAATAGTATGTTAGCATGCTCACTGTCCTATTGGGTGCAGACAAACTGGCAACACAGTGATGCATAGTGTCTATGTTGATCTCCCAGTGTGTGTTGGTAGTCATGCACATCAACTATCAACTACATGTTCAACTCGAGTTGGACTTAATTCTTGTCTTTTCCTCGGTGAGTGTGCTGAATGGGTGGAATTTCATGTGTGCGCACAATGACCTGCATGTTACTGAATTCCCTTGCATGCGACCAACAACACTCCTCACCATGTATGCTCCATGCTAGCTGCTAGGATGGATATTTAACTTGTACAGGCATTGTTTCATCCGTGAGTGCATATTCTGCCCACTATTATACTTGTTCTTCCTTTAGTTGTTTCTTGAGAACATGTAACCCCTTCTCTGTTGCATTCTCTACTTTCATGTGATCTTCATGTTGTGTCATCACCTCATAGCCTGAGTCACCAAGGTTGCTTTCACCAAAAGTGGATCTGCCTCACCTTGCAAATTTGTTCCATCTCTGTGTTGTCAACAACCTTCCTATTACATTCATTGCATACGCTATGCTACCCTCAGCCACTATTCACGATGCTGCCCACTGTGATGTTGCTGCTGTCATATCTTGATGTCCTTGTCCACGAACAAATTCATGACTTTGTGGGTAGGAAAGTCCATAGAAACTTGATCGACTGCATCCCCAAATATGCTTTGAACGATGTCTTTGACTCTTCTCTCCTGGAAACCATTGTACCTATACTACTGAGAGGAAAATGAACACCTACGATATCTGGAGACATGGAATCACTCATGGAAAGCAATCTATCACTCGAAAATGGAAATGAACTTAAGAAACTCACTTGCAACATACCTATGTGATTGATCATGAAGGTTGTGAAATTTCCGCCAGGAGGTCAAGAGAGTGACTACCAAGACTCCACAAGACATGGTCTAGGTTGTAGGGCAGCTAACCCACTGTTGGAAATCCACAATGCGCAGTCCAGTCTATCGAATGAATACTAGAATTTTGCAATTCATGTTCTCAACTGCCAATGGTTGCAAGCTCAATGACGGCATTGCATAATTTTCTAGGCCAACAGTCACTCTCCCTTAGTGTTGCGCAATGTAATACTGGAGAACTGGCACTGGGAATAAAGGTACATTTCCTAAGAGGAATATTGAGCTTTCCCTCACGAGATTTCACAATGTTGTCTTGGTGAGGAAGAGTCTGGGCCAAGGCTGCCGAGTCTCATCGACAGACAACTGAAAGCAAATGTGAATGTGAATGCATGGCGATATTGAGTGTGAGCATAAGTGAATGATCATGCATGAAAATGGTGAATGACATAGTTAGAAAATGGAACAACATGCATGTGGGTGAGGCGAGTCACTAAATTGACGACCGTTCGTGAAAAATAGTTTCATGCATGTGAAAACAGTGAGATGTTAATGAAAACTGAAATAGTGCTAGTACAAGCTAGTATGTGTCAAAACAATAGAAAGCACTCACTAAAATCAAGCAGACAACATTCATACGAAGTGAAACACAAAAGGTGCCAGAAATGGAAAACAAGACATTAAAAGTGGGCTTTCACCAAAAAAGCTAAGTTGAATGTGCCAATGACTCCTACATGTGATGTGGGATGTCAGAGCTGAAAGGTTGATGTTAGGAATGAGATTTGCAGTGTCTAGCTCATGAGTTTTGATAAAAAAGAAGATGTGACACGCATGCCACAAATCTAGGAAGACCAACACTTGGTGAGAGGTTTCTGACATGATCCTTGCATGCAACCTCCAGCTGTTAAAATAAGATCCTTGAATTAAGGGATGCCTTTGTGTGCTACCTTGTGAAAAGCATCCCATTCATGCAAATTGATTTTGCTTGGTCCGAGAGGGAACCGATCAACTCAACTGCACATGCAAGAAACTGCTCAAGTGTTGGGAGAAAATGCACATTTCTAGAAGGGAGTTGGGCTGGCTGCCAAGTAGATTTTCACAATTTCTAGGCAGAATAGTTGACTGTTGCCCAGTATTGTGCAACTCCTAGGCTAAGAAGCCCTGTTAGGAGGAATTGCATAATTTTTGGGATGAAGCCTGACCTGCAAAGTTATGCAATATTGGAGTCGAGAACACTGCCAGAATGAATTGTGAAATTTCTCGAGGGAAGGTTGGTTAACCTCCATAATTGTGCAATTTCTTGAGGGATTTGTTGAGCCTACAACTGGACCAACTCCAAACAAACAACTTGTGAGGGGGATGCATCAAGCTCTGATATATAGGCTGCCTTTCTGCAAGAAAAACACTAAGGCTTATGTACTTGACGAAGAAATACATGTTGTTGTGAAAGGTTGGTAGGGAGGCTCCAAAATGAATCCCATGAAACATTTTTTAGGGTGGTTGTAGCCGCTACAACACTTGGCGACACGCTGATATAACTCGATCTCTTTGAATGGACCTTGCCCATGAAAAGCAAGTCTAGCACCTTCGGAAGTATTGTTTAGTTCTCAATTTGCCTTGGTTTCCACACTTTCTTGATTGTAATATGTAGCATATGTCGAGCTCTTGGTTGATTAACACAGGTTCCAAGCCAATTCAACACAGTTGTTTTGATTGGGCTTGGGGGGTATATTGGTGCACAATAAATATAGTCCTAAGAGTCTTAGTTTCATCACTAATGTTGCTCCATTGTCAGTAGGCCTGGACAATACCCTAACAGAGTCACATAGGAACACAACCATGGGTCCTCTGCCAGCAAGCCTATTCAGCACCCCAGGGGAGTTACTTGCATCACCTCTCAGTGTAGGAATCATTTCTCTTCTTTCACCTTATTCATTTTTTATTTTTTGTTTTTTTTTTATAACATTTTTAACTTTTTCATTTTTTTCATTTTTCATCTTCGTAACTGTGCATAACATTTATTCATTTCGAAGATGAAAGAGGGGTCCAAACTTATTAAGAGAAAAAGAGGTTGTTCCTCTAAAGAAGTAGTTTATTATACATGTGAGGTGCATGTTAAGGTTTTCCCCCTCACCTTACTCTACTTGACAGATCTCACAAGCATTAATCCAAAAACAACCAACTAGAGTAGGTGAGACTAGTTACCACACAAGCATTGTGTTTTCACCAAGGTTCACTTTGAATAGTACACATTTTCCTTCGATGTGTCATGGAATAAAGGTAATAAGTTCTTCATATATAGACAGGGTCATAGATAACTAAGTGGTGATACATGGCCTCTTGTACTTTACACAGCTTGTTCCAAGGGTTGTACATGGTTTCATGTAAAACTAATCTTGCGAACAAAGCAAGCAAACAAATAAACAATAAAGAAAAGCATAGGCAAAAGAAAAAGAGAAAGCCAAGTGAGTAAGAAAGCAACCAACAAAACAAACAAACAAATAAAGTAAGTAAGAAAACAAGCATTCAATCAAACTAACTAAAAGCAAACACTACTCCTACTACTAAGATAACGGTGCATGGTCCTGATCATGTGAAGTGATACTTCCAATGCAGCCACTAGTTCATTGTTTGACCCATATTAGTGAAGGCATGGTTTGCAAACAAGACAACTGTGCAAACCAACAAACAAGAAATATGTAACAGTGAAGAAAAAAACACTCTAAGTTTAAAGGCATCCATAGAACAAAATCGAGTGAAAGTGCATGACATGAACTCTATGGACTTGCCATAGTGTTGTGCTACACTATGTGTAGATGTTGAGTGTATGCATTCTCTTGACTCTGACAAGCAAGAAAATGTGAGAAAGGTAGACCTTTTACGTTGTGCATGTGTGCTTACTGTGTAAGATTCCTCGAATGCATGACTGATGGGATCATGTAGTTCGAGTCAAGGAAGCAAAATCTAGGTGTTTGGTTGATATTCAATGCAAAACATAGATTGATGAGGAGCCTTGAGTGTTTCAATAATTTCATGACCATATGTGAAACCAACCTCAGGACAACAAGGGCGTGACACAACCATCAGCTCGGGATGAAGTGCCTCGATAACTTGACTAGTTTTGACTTCACGAACAGATATATCATCATAGACCAATGCCTTGGATAGATTAACAAGGGTTGAATCAATGTCATGATCAGATCAGGAAGTAAAGAGATCACGACAAGCAAGATCAACAAATTCAGGATGTCTGTCTGCATCCTCATGATTTGATGAATTGGGAAGAGGGGTAGATGAGAAGGAAAGATGTTCACCCTCTGTGTTTCCAGAAATGATAGATGACAGATTGGACATATTTTCAAAGGAATATGTGTTCTCTCCACAAATTAATGACAGACTGACATCCAATGTGTCCTGTGAATGATCAGAAGTAAAAACATCTGGGAATGAGTTTTCACAAGGGAAATCACCATTGGCGGAATCAAAAGGGATGTCAAGATAAAGCATATGGGGCATGGCTAGAAGGGAGTCATCCTTCACTGCGAGTTCTTCTTTAGATTACCACACACACTTATCATGAATGATGGCGTAGCTTGGCTGCATAACACCAACTTTGTTGAAAACTTGATCCTCATTCACAGCAAGTGAGTGAGTAGTCTAGAATGGAAGAACACATGACAGTACAATCTGGAGGGTCAACAGAACACAGGGACAGAGGTTGAGGGAATGAATCCATGTGACAACCAACGGACTTGCAAGACAAATATGTGTAGATCTCAATAGAAGGTGGGTTGGGATGATGTGACAGTTTAATAGATGTGTGTGCATGATATCCCACATCACTTTGCGGTGGTGGAGTCCGTTGATGATGTGAAAGAGAATAGTTACTTGTGACAAGAGCTATGCATGCCTTTGATTGTGAAACTCCATCACTGAAGTGTGTTGAGCATGGTTCGGATATGTGAAGAAGAGACTCAAATCTTCCATCTAGAAGTTCCCATCAATATCATGTTCGGGGGATTGGTATGCAAGATTACAAAAGCGTGTGTAAAACTATTTAATGGATTCATCAGGTAATTTTTGTAATTTCATAATTTCTTTGTTGAGTGCTTTACAGTTAAAGTTATTGAAAGTACGGTCTATCTCTATGAAAAAAATGAGCAAGAGAATGAATATATTTTTTTGGTAGCATGGCACACCATTGAATTGGGTTCCCTCGAAGTGTGTAGATGAATGGCACACAAGTCATGTATTCTTCAAAGATTCCATGCCTTTCGCATGAGCCTACAATGCTGATTGCGTGCCTAACCAAGGCTACATGGTATCCACCATCATATGTTTTATGAGACAATTTATTCGAGAGATTCTCTAAGATAATGAAATCATTTTCATAAGACATACATTCTGGAATAAAAACTCGATAGTTAGTCATGATAGATGTGAAGAGATTCAAAAAATATGTGAGGACTCGGCTTGTCATCTGGCCCTCCCTTCAGCACCAAAATGTTGATGGTGTTGGACCTGCCAACATGTAAGGAGAACTCCTCGAAAGAAGTCCCAATTAGACCTCAGGCCATTTGGGGTAGGAGTCCCAGCAAGGGGTCATACGGTAATGCCTTGGCTGCAATTTTGCATAGAGGCAAGTAAGATAACTTTGTTGATAGAAAGGGTATGACAACTATTGTGAGCCAAGGAAGGTGCATGAGAGGTTCTACACACAGGGGTTGAGATGAGTGCTCCCCTTGGAAACTTGTGATAGCACGGAGTCAAAAAGGCAACACATGAGCAAAGATGCATCACAACATGGAAGGAAATTTAACAAGAAATCCAAAGTGATGGTTAAACCAGCAAAACATTTCAGAAATATTCATACATACTTTCACAGATAGTTATACATGAATTCATAAGCAAACCAATACATATATCATTTTGTGTAAACTAGAGAGCATAGAATACAATACAACATATGCATGAAATGTGCCAAATCTTGTTCTATTAAGAAGTGTAAGTTCCAGTCATATAATACATCCATGTCCAACCACTAGTTATAATAGTGGAACGTATTAGCCACAATTGCCTGCTCCTCCAAAGAGATGTACTATCTTTGTGCAGTGGAGAAGCCAAGGCTCGTTACAATACTATCCAAGCTCTCTCTAAGATAGTCCTATCAAAAGCTTGGCTGACCAAAAGCCTTTAAAATTACTTATGAGGCTCTATTTATAGCAAAGGGTGGGGTCACCCTTGAAATTCCCCTTTGTGACAGTTCATCTACCCTCATGACTCTTCATCTACTCTATGACTATTACATCTAACTATCAACTCTTGGAATTCTGCTTGACAAGATGTTAAATTACAATGCACATGTGCTCATGTGAGACAAAATTGCTTGAGAAAGCAATACAAGACATCGTAGACACTCGTTCCATTGTGGTTAGACCAGCTATTTGACATGCTTGTGATGGTGAAGGTGGTGAGCTGATACCAAGCTCGGTCATTTGTGATGGTGTGCATGTGCTCCTTGGTGACATCTTGCTTACACAAACTCTTGCCTCTGTTTCATTCAGGTGCATTGGTCTGGCTCCTCCATCCAACCCATGTGTTAGCATGCGCATGTCATCTTGGGTTCAAACAAACTAGAAACACAATGATGCATAGTGTCTATGTTGATCTTCTATTGTGTGCTAGTAGTCATGCGTATCAACTGTCAACTACATGTTCAACTCTAGTTGGACTTACTTCTTGTCTTTTCCTTTGTGAGTGTGTTGAATGGGTGGAATCTCATGTGTGCACATGATGACGTTCATGCTGTTGAATTCCCTTGGATGCGACCGACAACACTGTTCACCATGTCTGCTTTGTGGCAACTCCTCGGATGGATCTTTAACTTGTATGGGCACAGTTTCATCTGTGAGTGTATGTTGTACCCATTGGTGTACCTGTTTTTCCTTGAGTTGTTGCTTGAGAAGATACAACCCCTTCTCTGTTTCATCCTATGCCTTTGTGTGATCTTCATGTGGCACAGTCACCTCATAGTCTGAGTCTCCAACATTGCTTTCACCAAAAGTGGATTCGCTTGAGCTTGCAACTTTGCTCCGCCTATATTTCATCAACAATCTTTCTCTTGGAGTCGTTGCATCCAGTATGTTCCCTTTAGCTATTGTTCATGATGTTGTTCACTGTGACGTGACTGTCATCATATCTTGATGTCATTGTCTACAAATAACTTGATGTCTTTGTAGGTAGGCAAGTCCATAGACATGATCGACTGCATCCCCAAGTGTGCTCTAAACAGTGTCTTCCACTCTGCTCTCCTGGAAACCATTGTAACTATACTATTAAGATGCATATGAACACATGTGGTACACGGATACATGGCAACACTCATGGAAAGTAATCCGCCATTCGAAAACCAAAATGAACTTGAGAATAGACTTGCAACATACCAGTGTGACTAATCATGAAGGTTGTGTAATTTCCACTGGGATGCCAGGAGACTGACTGCCAAGAATTCGCAAGTCACAGTCTGGGCTACTGGGAGGTTGACTGACTACTGGAACTACATAATGCACAGTCCAGTCTAGCTACTAACTGCTAGAAATGTGTAATGCAAAATCTCAGTTGGTAATGGTTGCAAGCTCAGTGACTGCATTGCACAATTTTATGGGCTAGCAGTCACTGTCCCTCAGAATTGTGCAATGCAAGATGGAGGATATTCACTCAACAAAAATGCATATTTCCTGGGAGGAAAGAAAGATATTTCCCTCTTGGGATTGTGCAATGTTGTCTTGATGAGACAAAGTCCGGGCTAAGGTTGCTTAGATTCACCAATGGGAAACTGAAAGCGAATGTGAATGTGAATGCATGGCGATACTGAGTGTAAGCATAACTGTATGATGGTGCACGCAAATGGTGAATGACAAATTCTGAAAACAAAACAACATTCATGTCAGTGAGGCGAGTCATCTAATCGATGACCTTTCCTAAAAAATAGTTTCATGAATGCGACAATAGTGAGATGTTAACAAAAATTGAAACGCTACTAGTACAAGCCAGTATGTATCAAAACAACAATAAGCACTCACTGAAATCAAGCAAACAACATTCATATGAAGCAAAACACAGAAAGCATAAAAAATGCAACACAAGATATTGAAAGTAGGCTTTCCCAAAATCAGTTGAGGTGAATGTGCCAGCAACTTCTAAATGCTATGTTGCATGTCAGAGCTGCAAGGTTGATTTTAGGAATGAGCTCTGTAGCATTTGGTTCATGAGTTTTCATAAAATCGAAGATGTGATGTGCATGCCAAAAATCTAAGAAGAGAGACACTTGGTTGGAGGTTTCCGAGATGATCCTTGTATGAAACCTCCAGCTTCTAAAAGTAGATCCGTGAATCAAGGGATGGCTTTTCATGTTGCCTTGGGAGAAGCGACCCATGCATGCAAATCTTATTTTCTCAGTCCCGAAGGGAACCAGTCAACTCAACTACACATGCAAGACGTCGCTCAACTACTTGGAGAAAATGCACATTTTTGGAAGGGAGTTGGGCTAGCTACCCAAGATATTTGCACAATTTCTGGGTAGAGCAGCTGACTACTACCCAGGTTTGCCTAATTCTTGGGTGGATCAGCCCTGCTAGGAGGAATTTCTTAATTTTTTGGAGGAAGCTTGACTAGCATAATTGCACAATTCTGGAGCCTAGCAGGCTGCGAGACTAAATTGTGCAATTTATGGAGGGAAGGCTCGTTTCCCTCCAGAATTGTGCAATTTGTTGAGGGAACTACTCCACCTGTAGCTAGACTAAGTCTAGATAAATAATATATGAGGGGGATGCATCAAGCTCTGATAGAAAGGGTGCCTTTTTGCAAGAAAAACATTGAAGCTTATGTAATTGATGAAGCAAGACATGCTACTATGAAAGGTTGGTAGGGAGGCTCCAAAATGAAGCTAAGGAAAAATTTTGAATGGTGGTTGTAGCTGCTACAACAAACACCAAATTTCTGAGTTGAGTGATGATGGGAACTAGCATGGAGATATTTCAATATGGTTTTCTTGTGGAAAATTGATGAGATATAGAGTCATCCTATTTCTTGGTGATGAGGACATCAAGAAAGGTAATGCTACCATTAACTTCAATCTCCATGGTAAAATTTATAAATTGAGATTGGTTATTAAGATGATGCAAGAAGATTTCGAGCTTATCATGATGATGAGGCCAAATGATAAAGGTATAATCAGCATATCTTTTCCACATCTTAGGGTGGAAGGGAGAACAATCAAAGGCTTTAGTCTCAAAGTCCTCCATGAAAATATTATCTACAATCGAGGAGAGAGGGAAGCCCATAGAACCTCAACAAGTCTGCTGGTAAATCTCTTACTATGATGTTACTATAACATATTAATTCTCATATTTAGATCTAGTCTTAGTTATTCTCATTTATTTCAAAAAATACTTCAATATCTAAATATGTTCATGGATGTCCAAGAACAATGTTCAATATTCAAAAACAATATGTAACACTTGTTTTCTTCTTTGTTCTATCATTATTCATATAATCCACTCTTCAATGGAGCTAAATGTTGAAATTTAAAAACTATTTCCTTTTAATTTCAATTTACTCTTTTTTAATATTATGTTTTTATAGGAAAACCTATATATTCTTATTTGTTATTTCTCTAAACATTATTCTTATAGGTTTCTAGCTTAGTTCAATTATTTTTGCTTCTCTTATGTATTTTTTTAAAGAAATGGGTAGAAAATTTATATCAATGAAAGTGGGATCCAACCCAAACCAATAAAAATATTTTGAAAACTAATTTAACCAAAATTCTTTGAAGGTTTGTGATGGGTCCCATCAATAGGTATATTTTGAGGCCCATTGTGCTATCCTCCAACCCTTAAAAATCTCATTTTCTCACATTAGTTTGTGTTTTTTAACCATAATAGGCTTAGTAGGACAACTAAACATTGCTTGTCT
Source organism: Pinus taeda (assembly GCA_000404065.3). Classification (NCBI taxonomy): domain Eukaryota; kingdom Viridiplantae; phylum Streptophyta; class Pinopsida; order Pinales; family Pinaceae; genus Pinus; species Pinus taeda. The sequence goes on along the minus strand of APFE031559990.1, from coordinate 250,813 downwards.
TATTTCATGGCCTAATGTGATTAATATGTAGACAAAAGAAGCATGTTTGGAGATATTCACCATGAAAGAGATGATTGGGGACATCTAGGGAGAATAGAGGGGGGATTTTCCATTGCATTAACTCCCCAACTTAGATTCATATCACATCTTGCTCACCAACAACTCGAATTCACTAGTAGTCGAGGAACTTAAGTGCATGTGAAGATCCAAGGGAACTAGATCCACCAAGCTCAAGATTCTGGATGGAACCACTCCTCTTTTCAAGGGATTTCCCCTCATGTACATTTTCTATAAAGAAAAAATCTTAAAGGCTCATTAGGATTCTAATTTTTGTGGAAGATAGGAGTAGTTACTAAGAGGCTTATGCTTGGTACTTTTAGTTTCATCTCTTTATATGATGTATGTGACTCTTATTTTCTGTCAATGAGAAGTTCATTGTTTGCCTACATCTAAGTTAGTTTTGGAGGGCTAAAACCCTTGGGTTTGGCCCCAACCTAGAGGCCTTAATCCCTCTCTTATATTATTTCCTTGTTCTCGTTTAATTCATTGCAATTATTTTCTTGTTTAAGATCGAATTTCATCACAAGAATTGTAGTCACAGGTTTAACTATCACCTAACTTGCGGGAAGAGTGGTTGGAAGGTTTACAACAACAACCCAAAAACACATGTTTATGATTTCTTGGAAACTTTTAAGTGTCGGATTGTAATCCTTTTGCATGCTTGGTTCCTGCAACTTAGAAGTTAGTAGCATTGAGTTGGCTATTATAGTTGTGTTGTAGTGTAGAGTAGATTTTAATAAAATTCAACTCATCCTTTCGATGTTAATTTATTTTTCTATAATATTGATCATTTGATACATGTGATTGATTAGTATGCATGGATTATTGTTGACTTATAGGGGTTGGGACACTCTTCTACATCCACCTAGGTCATTCCATCTCTCAATTGGACACTTCACATTACTTTCAAAGGCTACCACTGAGATCAGTTTCCAAGGGCATATGAAGGACACCATGGGCGTAAAATTTGGTACAAGATAGGCCTTTGAGGCGTACTATGCTTGGATAAGGGGCTCCTACACCCTTCAGTCACCTTCATTCACCTTCATCCACCTTCCTTCACCTACAAGATACCACTATTGTATCAAAAAATATTTGAGACCACCTCTTTCACAAAAACAGGGTCTCTTATAGCACTTCCTGTAGCAATCCTATAGCATTTCTTACTCCAACCAAATTTTCTCGAGACTTTGACCCTTACATTTTGAAGTTGAATAATGGACCCCAAGATTTGATTTGATGACTGAGTAAGAATCTAAGACCACTCCAACTCCGTCCTTTCCTCACTACAAACATAAGAGAACAAGTAGAATTAGACTTAGCCATTTTTTACACTTGTGTTGAAGATTGAATTCCTCATTTTTAAGAAAGTTGAAAATAGATAAATGATTCACAAAAGTAGGCTATTGATTTGATTAAGTGTGTAAATAGAGTAGCATGATTTACTTCTGCAACTACACTAACCTCTCCCTTTCATGCAATTTCAATTGGAATTTACATATAATGAATGCCATTTCCATTTTTGTAGTTAAAATCATGTTCATCTCCTTGCAATCATGATAGTCTTTCGTAAGAAATTGTCTTTTCAGTTAGTAACCGAAGGAGTGGTCTCTGAAAACCTTGATCTAGTATAATGACTGAGGGTGATATGAATAGAACCTAAGTTGTGGTGCATACAACATTGTCACCTCTGATTTTGTACGAACCTTGGGTTGATAATTTAAGTTGAGAAACCTTGGAGTTGCAACATCCTTGGTGCAATACCAGGGCTCATCACTTTTTGGCATTGTTGCCAAGGCGGTTCCTAATTAGGTGTTGTTTCTACTTATGAGTTATTTGTTTTTATCTTTGCATCAATACTATTGATTTGAAATAATTGAAAAAAAAAAAGAAAAAACAAAATAGAGCTAGTTCTTCTATGCCTCATAGGAGTAGGGATAGTCAATGGAAATTTTTACCAAAAACCCCCACCATTTTAAGTAGTCGACCTTCATTCTTCCTTAATGATTGTGAACTTCCCTCTATGACTACAATGGAGATAGAAGACCCTTGAGGTGAGCAACCTGAATTTTTTTAGGAACCCATAGGGGAAGAAGAACTTATCTCACCTACCCAAAGAATGGATGAGAAGAAGCACAATGAGATTTTCCCTATTAGAGAAACCAATGGAGAGGCTAGAATGAAGAATATAAGTCCTACTTGCCTTGCACATGTCAATAGCCTAACCTTTGAGGATCCTAACACCTTCATGTTTGTGTTTGTTGTTGTCTATAGGACCTATGACTATGCATCTGATGAGCAGACACTAAAGTTGTTTTTATCTATGCTCAAAGATGTAGCCTAGCACTAGTTTACCTGGAGATTGTATCACTACCTAGACCCTAATGCAACAAGCCTTCAATGACAAATACAGGGATTACTACAGGTTCAAAGAACCAAGGGAAGAAATCTTTAAGATGACAATTAGACCTGATGAATCCTTATAAACTATCAGGAAATATTCCAACTCAATTATAGGAGGTCTAACTATATGCTTGAACCTAAGTAAATCAAGCTAGTCCTTCTGTAAGGGATCAAGGAGGATGTAGTGGAAACTCTCAACATGTTTTCTAGGGGATATATCTACCAATTTCCTTATGATGACATCAAAACTATATTCACAAATCACTCTAGGACTACTACGAAAATGGGTTGGTCTAGCATAGGCTTGGTTAGTTCATATCCCTCTACAACAACCATCAAACATGAGATAGGAATTGTGTTAGAGGATTTTAAGAGTGAAATGTTGCATACATTTTCCTTACAAATTGATACTATGAAAATTAGAAGGAAGCAAGAGGAAAAACAAAGGGCATTAACTATCGTTTTCCCTAGATGCAATAAGGGACACCTTAGGAGTGAGTGCCCATTCAATATTATAGAAGTATGCTCTGTCTATGATGAAAACCATGTAACAAACAAATGGACCTCTCTACCAGGTCTGAAGTTTGTATACGAAGAGGCAAAATATTATTCAGAGAATTTTTGTTTCATTAACCAAAGAAGGCCTCAAGTTCCTCAGCCATATCAACAACGCATGCAAGGCACACATTATCATCATTAAAATCCAAATCAGAATGTATCTTTCCATCCTTGGTACCCTTCCACCCATCCATCATGGCCCGCACTTCTTCCTTAGCCTCATACTCCTCAATATCCTCTTCATCCTATTCACCTTACTTTCCATCCATATCCACCCTAATATTCCCAATGGGGAACCCCTCATGAGAGTGGAGGCCTCAGACAAACCAACCTTTTTCTTTACTTCCTCTAGCCCAACATCAACCATAATTCCCTCACCATGCCCCACCTAAGAAACCTCAAATTCATGCTCAACACAATCTGAACCCAAACAATAAGCAAGCACAATAGATTTATGGTGGGCAGACATCCTATATTTCCTATGCTATGGAAATTCAAGAGATCAACCTTCAGTTTCGGAAGGTGCTCTGAGATAATCACCCATATTATCCACTTAGATAGCTTTCATAGGACAAGGAAATGAGTTCCCCTCAAGCCAATGCACCTCCTTATAATGAAAGGTTGGTCCACCCTAAACATCACACCCCAAAAGAAGTTTAAATTCTCGCAGAATTGTAGAACTTGTGTATCAAAATACCCCTTCTCAAGGCCATCAAATATGTTCCAACTTACAACAATATTATTAAGGAATAACGTTTAAAAATCAATGGGTGAAGAAGAAGAGATAACCCCACTATAAATGTTGTTGGATAGCTATCTGATATGATGCTTGAAAGGGTGATCTTGCCAAAGGACATGGATCCTAGTAGCCTAGTAGTGGATGTGTACATCGATGAAATTGTGGTCCCTAATACCTTGATTGACCTTGGGGATGTAATCAATGTGATGACCAGGTAAACCATAAACAAGTTCAACCTGCAAGGGGCCTTAAGGAAGACCACTACAATACTACAACTTGCAGATAGATCCATAGTAGCTCCTAAGGGAGTTATTGACAATGTAATGGTCTCCATTGAATCTTGGGAGTACCGAAATGATTTTCTTGTCCTCAATCCCAAAACCAAGTTTAATGGCTAGCCTCTCATCCTAGGAATACCTTGGCTGGCCACTACTGATGCCTACATCAATTTTAGGGATGGGAACATGACCATTGAAAATGGGCATCTATCAGAAAAACTTGCATTATACGCTCCCACTCAACCTTCTAATAAGAATGAATTTCCCTTGTGGTTAGAGGATGAGGATGGGGAATAATTTATTAGACATCCCCCTACCCATTAAGCACATTAGACACTATTGTGGGGGGGGGGGGGTGTGCGACTTGATGAAGATGACGTGATTGACCATATCTTACAGAATTAGACTCCAACTACCATCCTAGTTGATGAACTAATAAAGGAACCTGAAAGTAGTCCTTGGACTGATTTTTTCTCTAATGTCTCTAGCCTAGAACATGCCAACGTTGTGGAAATTAGCCCATCATTAACTTTAAATATCAACCCCTCTCTCTCAGCCAAGTAGGAAGAACAATTATGCAGTGTGTTGAGCCAACACCTGGATGTTTTTTCTTGGCATTATAAGGAGATGAATGGTGTGTATCCATAAGTATATACTCATCATATCTACATTGAAAAGGGATGCAACATTGTGAGCCAACCCAGAGAAGGATAAACACAACTCTTAAGTACATTGTGAAAGAGGAATTACAAAAGCTATTGGATGCAAGGTTCATATACACCATCTCTGATAATGAGTGGGTGTCCCCTTTCATTTTATTTACCAAGAAAAATGGGAAGTGGATGATATTTTATGTCTACTGATAGCTTAACAAGGTTACAAAGAAGGACCATTTAACTTTTCCCTTCATTGACCAAGTCTTATATGGCCTTGCAGGGAAGAAATTCTTATCCTTCCTACATGGATGTACTGAGTACAACCAAATACCGATCAACCCTGATGAAAAAGATAAGACCACATTCACATTTCCTTGGGGTACCTTTACCTATCAGGTCCTTCCATTCGATCTATGCAATGCCCCTGCTACCTTCTGGAGGGCAATTCTAAGTATCTTTGTTGAACTTGTTCATGACACTATTGAGATATACATAGATTACTTCACTCCTTATGGATGTGACTTCTGGGAAGCCCTTTCTAATCTTTGCAAAGTATTAAAGAAATGAATTGAAATGAATCTTTCATTGGGTCTTGAGAAATGTGATTTTTTTATGAATGTAGGGATTGTCCTTGGCGATTCCATATCCAAGGAAGGGATACAAGTTGACCAAAATAAAATCTCGAGCATTAAAAGGCTCTATATCCCTCAATAACAAGGATATATTTGGAGATTCTTTGGATTAGTTGGGTATTATAGAAGGTTCATTAAAGACTTTACTAAACTAGCTTCACCTTTGTTTGAACTACTAGCTAAAGATTCAAACTTTTGTTGAACAAAAAACTTTCAAGAGGCCTCCAATGTGCTAAAAGAAAATCTGACCACTGCACACATCCTTAGAGGGCCCAACTAGGCTTTAGCTTTCTATATACAGACAGATGCATCATCTAATGTTGTAGGGGTTTCCCTAGGACAGGAAGACAAGTTTCCTTATGCTATCTATTTCATGAGTAAGAACCTTTCTAAAGCTGAGCTATATTATACAATCATTGAAAAGGAACTATTGGTTGTGGTACATTCTTTCAACATGTTTTTACATCACTAGTTATCAAAAAGAAATTAACACTGATCATGTAACCATTAAGTATCTAGTGAATAAACCAGATGTCAATGCTAGGATAATTATATGGTTGTTATTATTGTAGCAATTTCATTTGGCTATTATTGGAAAACTAGAAAAAGAGAATTTGGTTGCAGATTTCTTGTTAAGTATAACATTTCCTGCACCAAATGAAGAAACGGTAGATGATCAACTCCTAGATGAGCACCTCTTTGTCATCTCAGTGCTCTCTCCTTATTTTGCTAATATGGCCAACTACTTAGTTGCTAGGAGGTTATTTCCTAATCTATCCTCCAAGGAGAAAAGAAGGATTGTTAGGAAAAGTGCCCCATTCACTTGGACTGGGGGAAATATTTCCAAGTTGGGGCCAGATCAGATCTTGAGGAGATGTCTGAGGGAAGAGGAGGTCTTTGGAATCTTCATATCATGTCACGATGGACCTTGTGGAGGTCATTTTTCTACTAAGAGAACAATTGTTGTATTTTTTTCTTCTCAAAGGTGTAAAAAAAGAAAACAATTAAGGTTGTGGATGACAAACAATCTCGACAATATAAATGGTTTCTAAACATTGTAGATCCACAACAACTGATAGAAACAAAACCTACCAAAGTCTTGATCTATGCCACAATCATAGTTAAACAAACAAATGAAACAGTAATAATAACTCCAATAATCCAATGCATATTAGATATACAAAGAATAGATTTTATTTTAACGCTTGTGATGGGAACAAATAAATGTTACCCGTCCCCCTCTATGGGATGGGTTCTTGGCTATCCCCAAATGTCTTCATCTTGTGTAGAGTCTCTCTCCTCTATAAAGTGTAAACCCAGGCAATAAAATGTTCGAGCTCAATGGCAACTCAAATGGAAAGAAAAATGGTCTGTGACAATGATAATAATGAGAGTTACAACATTGAGTGCAATAATGAAAATAATCAAAAGGGAATAATGAATGGAAAACCCTTCTATTTATATTGAGTTATCCTTGAATAATGAACAATAATAAAATATTATTAACCCCATTCTTGGAATAACAACTTGAAATATTTTACTATATTTGGTTAGGAGGGAAAAAGTATTTAAAATTTTATTTAGAAATAATAAATAAATAAATGATTTATTTATCATCTCAAGAAATTGGTTAAGGAATAATCAACAAATAATGGTTTATTTAATTATTCCTAAGGGATTTAGTTAAATTTGACAATGAATAATAATTAATTAGTGATTAATTAACTATTCCTAGAGAAAAATAAGATAGTTAACAATTTATGTGTTTATTTTTCATAATTGGGTCAAATGTGACAAGGAATAATAATCGAACAATGGTTTAATGAATTATTCCTAGAACAAAATTAAATAAAGAGTTATTTATTTAATTATTCTTCATGGGTTTAATTATAAATAACTTAACAAAAGGTTGTTTATTAAGTAATTTATCACAGTGAAAGCAACTTTACTATGTTAAAATTGGATTTACATGGTGTATCTGATCCATCTTGTAAATTAGGCGAGATGATAATTTTTTGGTGATAACAAAAACCTTCAAGGTTCTACAAGGAGGTTGCTACTGGCTTTCTCTACATTAAGATGAAAGAAGATACACCTCCGGGTGTGACCAGTGCCAAAGGATTGTAAGAATGTATGTAAGGATGAAATTCCCTTATAACCTCAAGTGACTCTAGAGCCATTTGAGAAATGGGGAATGCACTTCAGTGGACCCATTGATCCCCCATTAGGATAGAAGAACTGTATCATTGTGTGCACTGATTGCTTGACCAAATGGGATAAAGCAAAGCCATTTAAGGAAACAACTAAGAATAAGGTGGTTGAGTTTCCGAGGGAGATAATCTTCTACAAGTTTGGTTTTCTAAGAGAGTTGGTCATTTTTCAAGGAATAAAATTCACATCAAATGTGATCTAAGATCTCATGAAGTATCACCCCATAAAGCAGAAGACATCCACTTCTTATCACCCTTAGAAAAATGGTAAAGTGGAGGTCACAAACAAAGCATTGGAGAAAATTCTAACCAAGGTTGTGTTGGATGATTTAATTGTAAGTTAAACCCATGTCATTTAATTTGTCAACTTGAGGTTTTGTAAAGAGACGAGGTATATCTGTACTATATGTACTAGGTGGTTATCTTTCACATTAGATTAATCTAATGCAATTGAAACTAACAAAATAAATAAAACTAAATCTAAACCAAATAAATTTAAATCACACTTGCATAATGGAAATTACACCACGCTTGCAGAATTTAAAATTACGCTACACTTGCATAATTGAAATCACACTTGCATCATTAAAAGCATACTTGCTAAAAGGAAATGAAATCACAAAACTATACTACGCTACCAATATATACAAAGATATGAAAATGGTGCTTGATGGGTGGCCTCCATGCCTCAGTATGCACACTGAACAACTATCACATCTTGGAGATCAAAACAACACCTTATATATCATAAATATGGAGAAACGCTCAAAGAATATTACAGCATGGATGAATACATAGATAGGATATACATTAGATACATGGGCACCTTTGAATGTTGCGCCCCTATTTATACAACAAATAGGGATAACTAATCAATAAATACATATCCCTCAAATCTCTCCTAAATCTGCATTTGTCTCAACCAATATCGTAAAAATACAAGATAAAATTCCTCTCCAAAATTCTCTCATAGTTTTGATAAGGACACGTATCAAAACCTCCATGATTCTTCTCCTTTGAATGTGCTTAGCTTAATCATCCATATCTTCCTCAAATAATCTACAAATCCTCATGACTTGGTATTTGAAATTAGAATTTGTAGTTAGGAGACCAAGTATGACCCTTATATAATCTTCAAGTAGGCCTACCATTTCATAAAACTCATAACACTTTTATATATATACGAAAATATGTTAATTTCCTAATAATTAATCAGAAATTCACTTAAAATACTTAATGTCAACGACTTGGAAAATAATAATAATAAACCCATATGATTATGAAAATGATTACTAAATGTAGGGTTATGGAGTTACAGAGTTACAGAATGAGGGTAAAATGATGGAAATGAAGGTGAAATTGGATGCCATTTTGGAGACCCAACACAACCCCCAACTAAAGATGGTGCATGTCCTCATGCAACTATTGCATTGATTCACTTAATAATAATTCTATCTTCTTGAAATGTTTTTGCTATATATGAGATTTGGCTTTGTATTTATTCTCTTTTAATTTTGCATAATCATATGATTTGACAATTTTATTATTTTTGCAAAGTGTAATTTGAAATACATTTGATTGCACTACATATTTTTATGGTTGGCTCTTATGTGACAACGAAAATTTTATGAGTATTGGTTTTTGTGTAAAAATAAATCTTTTGTTTGCATCAAAATGCTTGAAAACATTGAGAATTATTCTTTAAGTCCCATAGTTACTATGAGCCACTTTATGTGTTCATCATTTGATCATTGCAAAATATATAAACTTTTTGAATGAAAATGCAATAAAGGTTGATTAGGAAAATATGTTGGTGAGAATGAAATGAATTGTGGGATGTGGCATGAAATGAGAATATCACTCCCCCCAACTTAAGTTGTTTTCATTTTTCATGCAAATGAAAAAGGAAATATGAATGTGCTGAGGGATTTTCCAAAATCATAATTTCAACATTTAAGGAATCACATGATTAAATATTAGAAAACAGCATATCTTCACTTACCTTAAAAATGGACAAGTTATGTATATTAAAGAGTGTGGTCGCTGCTATTGTATCATGGAATATGTAGTAAAATATTTTGATATGCTTCTTCCTTCTCTTGGATATATGTGCAGATGAGATTGGGATCTTTATTCTCACAGCTGCTCAATTATGAATTCAATCATGCTTTTACAAACTGTTGAAGTCATGTAGTCTTCAATTGTTTCCAATTGGAGGCATAATTATTATCTATTTGAAGAGGTTTGTTGATGTCAAACATATAAAATAAATTGTTGGATTACTAGCCATTAATGAATTCCATTAACCAACACGAGACTACTCACCATTGATGTCAATGAGAGTGAAGATGCCTAAGTACATGTTAGTAGGTATGAATAGATCTGTCGAAGTCGAGTCACCTAGAATATCAAACAAATAGGGGAAATTGACGTATTCCCATTGTTTATTGGCAAGAGATCTTTCCATTAAGGCATGCACACCTCAAGGTACTTGAAAGATATGTAGTTTTGACCCCAGATGATGTGTGAGAGATGATGGGTCAAAATGTGTTAGAAGGAAGGCCTTAGTGAATCCTCCATAATCTCATGTGAGTATGAAATAATAATTTAAAGAACTATAGATGGAAAATTTTCATTGAAGTAAGGTTTATTTGATGAGAAGGAAATGAAAAATTGGATGATTCAAGTTGGTAAGGGAGTTGAATGACTTTATTTTTGGGTTAAGGGTGAGTAAAAATTGGGCAGGAAAATATGAAGATTACAAAGGGAAATGGGTTTTTGGAAATAGGAAGATGGAAAATTATGGATCGAATGTGGGCTTAGAATGAGTAGAAATGGTTACTATCTATTTAGTAGCAATGGTGTAATGGATCTGTGTGATTTGACATGAAATAATCGTTCTCTTCTGAAAGAAACTTGGTTTATGCATATAGTGATCTCCTTCATCGTCTTGGAACCTACAAAAACTTAGCACTTTTTTCTGAAATAAAATGTAAGACTATCAAAAGGGAGAGGTGATTATTCCCTCTTCATCTAATATAACACAAAAACTTCAGACATAGCACTAATACAACAAATTCAAGAAACAAATTCAAGAAAAATTATATTCACTTTTACCTATTTCTAGCCAATTTTGAGCTATACACACTTAATGCTTCATCAAATACCATAAACTAAATTTACATAAAATACTGCATTGTGTCAATTATGCAGCTGCCAAAAACACAAATTATTGCATTGTCTTTCCACTTTACAACATGCAATTAGACTTATATGGTGGTTTTTCAATTATCATGATTGGGTTTGTTAATATTTTCAGGTTTTTATGAAAGTTCATGCCTATAACTATGTTTTTCCTTTTTATTTAGTGTTCCACCCATCTTCGTGATCCTGTGGATCAAGAAAATACTTAAAATTCAAAATTCTTGGATCAGCTTGAAACTAATGTGAAAGAGTATATCTCATCATTTTGAATCCAACTCACTTCATTTCACTGAAATCCGACTTTGGATTCTCTTGAAATCACATTGTGATCATTTTAGGAAACAACTAAAAAATGAAATTTTGAGTTTGCACAAAGACTGAGTGAGCAGTCTGCATGATGACATGGGAAGTTGAATGTGCAATTCGACTATGCCTCATTGATCAATGCATGATTGACATGTGTCATTATTTCATTGCTTGACGTGTTTAATTTTTATTAGTCAACGGGTTGGAGTGGTGATCCAATGAGGAAGTTCCATGTGGACCAACCATTGTTGGCCATGTGGCCTCCTCATGCCAGCCAAAATTATGTTTGGAGGTGAAATGGCCTCAATAGGAATTGAACCTAATACCTCACACACATGAACAAATATCTTTAACAACTCAGCTATATTTTTTGTTGTTAAATATTACCCAAAAACTATATTTAAGTTTACAAAGTGAACTTTTGGGGGAGGGGGCTGGGGCTAAGCCTAAGCCCCTCGTCCCATGCAATGCAATATGACCATGGTGTGAAGGATTGGGAGTAGTTTTAGCTATCCTACAAATTCATTCATTGATCAGGAAGGCTAGATTCATGCACCGTTCATGATTTATGTGCACACAAGTTAGGTTTCGGTCGAACTGTAAGCTCATTAACAATAGAATTGCGTAGAAACCTAAAACAATCATATCTTTCTCAATGTTTGGCGAAATGTAGTGGAAAAATAGTCAAAACAAGAGTTTTTGATAGAGGTGGATGCATTGGATACATCAATTTGGCTATTTGAGCTTTCCAAAGGTCTATAATTATACTCTTTAATGTGAATTTAGATTTCTTATCCAATTTTTATTGCAAAATTCTAAAACAAAATTTCTTCAATTCTCTTTTCTAATCTTATAGATCACATAGAGCACAATAAGAGAGCATACTCAACAATTTTGAAGCACTTTTATTCAATTGTGGTGTGAAATTTAAAAGATAAAACAGAAGAATTTGATCTCTAAATTTAGATTTTGGCTCTCAAAACTCTATATGTTCTCCTCTTTTCTCAAATATTCCTTCTCTTTCTTCATCCCTGTGAAAATGATCTCATCCAAACTTAAAGAAGAATGCAACAAATTACAGATATAATCATAAACACATAGATGCAGAAGAAAAACACTTCATTTCATTAATAGAAAAATAATGAACTATGCTTAGAAACAGAATGGAAATAAGATAGCGTTGGGAAATGGTAACTTATCTCTGAGAAAAGATGTGGCAGCTAAATTCCTTTGAACTATGTTAGAATGAGGCTCAGGGGCCTATTTATTATTGGAAAACATGAGAAAACTCTAAACAGCCAAAACCCTAACCCAAGGAGATGTAACACCAAGAGTTTGTGGGCCTCGTTGCGATTAGTTGGGCAGCCAACTCTTGGGGGTCGTAACTTGGTCATATTATCTTTGTTTGGAGCATATGATACATTGTTGGAAAGGTCTCAGAAAGTACTACGAGTTTCACCATATGGATATTAAAATGGCTCTCGGCCTATTGTGGATCCCCAAAAAATGTCGTTTAGGGGGTCAAACCAACTTGGGAAGTTTAGGACTCAAAAACCTGCTAAAGATAGTAAATGGTGAAATGAGCAAGGAAATAGATGAAACTAACTAGGGGGTCTAGGTGGAATAGGTGAATGGCCATCACTATCTACTTGGATCATTCCTCTCCCCTTAGGAAGCAATGGTCCCCATTACATGTAGAGCCTCCATGAGGTGAGCAAATTTCTATTGAACTTGGTCCCTAGTGAGTCGCTTACCTAGTGAAGGAGTTGGCCTAATTTGATAACTCGATATAATTGTATCCTCTATTGTTGAGTATTCTTGATATGTGTGTCCATGATCTGATTAGTTGTGGCCTGCTTCATGTAGTTTGGGTTGAGCTCTATTGGTGTGAGTTGTTCTAAAATGTGAGGTGTGTCCAAGAATGGTGGAAAGTATGGCCAAAGGTGATCTACATTGAATACTATGTGCAGACCAAGGAATAGTGGGATGTTAAGCTCGAAGGCATTGTCACTGACAGCCTTGGTGATGGTGTATTTCCCATATTGGAGTGGGTGAAGCTTGTGGTGGGGTACAATAAGGAACTCCTTTTGCAAATGGAGCCAAACTTTGTCGCCCACCTAGAACTTGTGTGACAGTCCATGTTGATCATGGTTCTGCTTGTACTTATCACTGGCTTTGTCCAGCATATCATGGACCTATTGGTGGATGTGTTGAATGCAGTCAATGAATTTGTTAACCCTTTCAGCTTCAGACTAAAAGTGAGCTAAATCTACCTAAGTGGCTACAAATGGTATGGCCACATCAATGGGGCATAATGGTTGAAATCCCACCCCTACCTGAAAGGGGTTGTGACATGTTGACCTATGGAGAGCACTGTTGTAGTTATGTTTGACATACGAGAGATTTTCATCCCATGTTCACAGATTCTTCGAGTTGTACATGTGGATATTGTGTATGATCATCCTATTGACAACCTCCATTTGGCCATCAGTTTGAGGATTGAAATTCATGGAATTACTAAGTTTTGTATCAAACATCGACCACAGACTTGACCAAAATGTACTGAAGAATTTGTTGTCACGTTTTGAGACAATGGACTATGGGATCCCAAAGTGTATCCACACTCACTCAAAGAAGATCTTAGTAGTCGCCTCTATTTTGATACTCTTGTTACATTTTTCCATGATGGCCATCTTAGAGAATCTATTGACAACCATGAAAACATAATCATTGTCGCGCTTAGTAGAAGGAAGGCCTGACATGTAATCCATGGAGACAAATTCCCAAGGCCCACTAGGAGTAGGTATGGGAGTATACAAGCCTTGCTTCATGATTTTTGGTTTGTAAATGGTGTAGGGGATGCAAGACCTAATGTACTTCCCAACATCCTAACAAAGTTTTGACCAATAAAAATACTTCTGCAATACCTCCATTGTTTTCTCTACTCTGAAATGTCCAATGACCTGACTATAGTTTGCCTATGAAATCATCTTGGCACATTCACTTGAAATAACATAGGTGTGTCCCACATGGCATAACAGTGCATCTTGAAGGTGAAAATTTGGAACTTGCTTCCCTTCCAGGAGCATCTGGTATATGCTTTTGAATTTTGGATCGATCTTGTAAAGATGCAGCCACCTCGATGTCTCATGCCCATAGGATTCGAGCACAGTGATCAGTGGCATGACCGGTGGTCGAATGAGGCAATCAATGACATTATTGGTGCTTCCCTTCTTATACTCAATGTTCAAATGGAACTATTGCAGATAGGTGGACCATCTTTGATGGTGATCATTCTGCAAGTTCCCTTGTGTCTATATGAATGGTAGAGGTCAATGGTCTATGTGGATGACCATTTCCTTTGCCATAATGTAATTCTTCCATTGACGACAGGCCTTCACAATAGAATACATTTATTTATCACATTTGGGGTACTTTCAGACTGGGTTTGAAAGTATCTCACTGTGGTAATTCACCAGATGCACATGATGAGTGAGAACCACAACAATACCATAGTCAGAGGCATCTATCTCAATCTCAAATGGTTTTTGCAGGTCTATTAATGTGAGCATTGGTGGAAAACAGAGGTGATTCTTCAATTGGGAGAATACTTTTTGTTGGGTTTCTAATCAAAAAAAAATTTCTTCCTCTCTACCCTTAGTGACTTCACTTAAAGGCCAAGTGATATGAGAGAATTCCAACATGAACTTATGGTAAAAATTGGCAAGATCTAAAAATATGCAGAGCTCCGTTAGGGTGATTGGGCTGACCAATACCAAATGACTTGTATCTTGGATGGACATGTACACCCTGCTCATCAATGATGTATCCCACATATTGAATCTCGGTCAAACCAAAGGTGCATTTCTCCAACTTCGCACACAACTTGTGTTGTCACAGGGTCTAAAGGACCTGACCAATATGGTGGAGGTGTTCTTCCCAACTTTGGTTGAAGATCAAGATGTCATCTAAATACACCACCAAGAATGAATTGGTTAAGGAACGGAAGATGTTGTCCATCAGTTTCATGAAGGTTGTAGGGGTGTTCGTCAATCTGAATGGCATGACCATCCATTTCAAAATGCCCTTCTTTGATTTGGAAGTAGTCTTCCACACATCAGAGGGTTTGATAGGCACCCGGTGATAACCTGACTTCAAGTCAATCTTCCTGAAATATTTGGCCACTTTGAGTTGGTCCAAGAGGTCACAATATGTGGGATTTGGTACCTATTCTAGAAAGGGATCTTCTTTAGTGCCCAATATTCAATACAAAGCCTCCATGTCCCATCCTTCTTATGTCCCAATACAACTGAGCTCCCACAAGATGATGATTTTGACCTGATGTGCCATTTATACAATAGTTCATGAATCTTCCTTTTGATCTCATCGTTCTCCATAACATAACATCGATAGATTAGTCCATTGGGTAGTGGTGCACCTAGGGTCAGATTGATATAGTGCTTGACCTAACAATGAAAAGGTACCCCTATGGGTGAGATGAAAATATCCCTATAATCCTCCATGAACTTATCCATCTGTTGTTGTTGTGGAGAGGAGCCCCACGTCGAAGTCATGGCCACAATCTTCCTCCTGCCCCGGGGACAAATCATAAGGAAAAAAAAATCCTCGTCTAGGAAATGATATTACTGCATTTCTTTGCAGTGATCAAAGAGATGGCAGTAGGCAGGGCTACCTAAAGTATCATATACAACTTATTTTCAAAAGTAATAATCTCAGAGTGAGGTCTAGACTCATATACAACATGTCACTTCCACAAGTATGCGTGTCCTAAGAATACATCACAAACTTCAAGAGGAGAAACATCACATAGTATCTCATCTGTGAAGGGCTTGATTTTTTAGGGAAGGCAACACATTTGGCTCACACAAACATATCGTCCTTGGTGAAGCCACCTGATGGTATACGATTATGGATGTGTTCTAGTGTTTAGGCATGACTGCTTCATGACCTCTATTGAAATGAGTTTCTTTTGGCTCTTGTTGCTGACAATGAACCGAAGCAGAGAAACCTTCACCCAAATCTGTGAGTGGAAGATGTGTTCCCCCTCCTCTGGATCTTCAAGGTCAATCTTATGGATCTTGGTGATGGCGACGTGGAAATGAGCTCTACATCAATAATTTTCTTCATTTTTTTAGTTCCCCTATTGGGTTTTGATACAAATTCGAAACCTATATCTAATTTGGAAACCTTCAGCTCAGCCACCGATGAATTCTTGGCCCGACACTCGCTAGTATTATGAGTGGAGCTCTTATGGAAATCACAACATTTTCTCATGTCCTTCTTCATGTTCATGGTATTTTTCTTTGCTTGTGGGTTCGACAGGTTGTTCTGGGTAGCCTCGCCTTGGCTTGGTCCTCTTTCTGTAGTTTGGGGGCACCTTTTCCTTGCTTTGGATTTGATGATTCAAAGTCCTTATTCTTCTATTTAAACTTTTTCTCAATCTTAACAGCATACCGATATGATGTGCCAAGTGAGGAAATGTCAAGGAACTCCAACTCGTCTTAGATTTTCTTGTGTAGATAGTTGTGGCATTTGAGTACCAAATTTCTCTCAGTATCCTTAATACCCAGCTTCGTGCAAAGGGTATGGAATTTTTTTTTGAACTATGGCAAATCTTGGTCCCTTCCATGTCGTAGCATGGTCCACTTTATGTATTTGTCTTCATAGCTCCCAACAAGGTAATATTGTTCTTTTGTCACATCTCAAAAATAATTCCATGTGGGTGAAGCTGAAAACAATGAGGGTTTAGTCTCATCCTTTTGTTCACAAGAGGGAGGAGCACCACCACCTAGCCGTGAATCACCTTTGATTCCCCTCTAGCTGAAGATCTTTCCAAGGATCAAATCCCCTCAATTGATCAATGCACTAGGTATTTAATACCCTCTTTCATGATTTAGTTACCCTTAGCAACGTCCCACTTTATGGATTTTTCCATTTTCCTAGGTCTTATCCAGAAAATCTCGTCTTTATCTCCCACGATGCTTTTCCACATAAAATCTTTCCTTTATCTCCCACAAAGCTTTAATGTCTGATGGATCTTTATCTCCCATCTGTTCGATGGATATCCAATCCATCCAACCTTATCTAGAATCACATATAGAATCTTATCATGAAAGATTCATCTCTATTCGATTCCTCATGGGATTTGGAAAGCATCTTCTCTCTCTTGGTGCTCCACCCTCCAAGTGATTTATTTTATTAATAATTTAATAACACATTTTATTTTCATATTACATATCACCTAGATTTCCTCAGCTTAGGTTTAGAATAGTTTAACCAACAAAGGAGGGTATCAAACCTAGCTTTCCATAGCTTAGGCTTACAAACATTAACACACAAGCGAGCATTTCACACCTAGATTTAACTTAGCTTAGGTTTAAAATAATGTAGTACACAAGGGAGGGGTGTCACATACTCCCCCCATTAAATTTTACACCATCCTCTGTGTATCAATGCATCATGTTCTCATTCAGAGGTAGTTGGTTTATGAATCTATAGCTCTCATGGCTTTGCCATCTGATGAATTTTTTTTTCTCCAATGTACATCAATCACAAGGAGTGATCATAGCATCTCTCCTTTCATAGCTACATCGGTCTCAAGGAGTGCTCCCAGCATCTCTCCTTCCATAGCTACCTGTCACACATTTTTTTCAAACCATTTGTGAGATTTTATCAATGGAAAGTTTAACTATGATAAATATCATAATTTGTTACTTAATAGTATTAACAAAGCTATTGCTCATCATTTATTTTATATAAAGAATGCATGTTCTCTACTTGCATTCTTTGAAGCCTTTGTGATCTTGTTGAACACCTGCTTCTTGCAGTCTCTCTGCATACAATACATCAATTAGCATATTTTCCACATTAATACGCATGACAAGTCATAATAGATTATTTCACATCACAATATATATCCATTGTAATCAAACTGCGATTAACCATAGTTACTTATACCAAACTTACTTTCCTTCTTCTTGGTAACCCACAGGTTTTTTTACCTGGCTAGACATCTATCTAATGACTACTACATACCTGCACATAAGCTATGTTATACACACCAATACACATTTCATTTTTTTCAGCCTTGTAGCATATGTGGTCATGCGGTACCATATGTACTGTCATACATAGTCCAACTATGGTACAACCTATAATACCATCCTCATGGCATCACGTGCATGACATAAACTATATCCAAATAATTTTTCACCATGTTAGTACCATACCAACATTAATTTATCATGGTTCATTTATGTGATTAACAAAGGTTTTTGTCATGTGTAAATGACTTCTAGATGTCACATGGTTACAATATTAGTTGGATAGTATTATATTCATGCATAACTTAAGAAGACTATTAACAACTGGCTGTTGAAGTTTAATATTCATCAAATCTTTAATTCACCTCGTATTTTTTACTTTTTGCCTTTTTATGCCCCAACAACCTCTTGTCCATGTATAATTCAGTGTATTTATGCATGAAAGTTTTTTACTATTTTCAATTCTACACTCCTTGTAGTTGTAAGTTTTTATGATCTCATGGTATTTACATGTTAGCTCATCCTTAACATTAAATCACCCTTTAACAAAAGATGAGTTATCTATTTTATGAATTCTTGTTTGTATCATGTAACATTTCCTTATATTTTCGAGACACCTTATCAATGCAATCTAATAAGAGATCCTCTCAAAATTACTTGGTATAAATTATGATATCAACCTATTTAAATAAATTTGTGAAATATCATTTAGTTGACCCTGTGGTCCATACCATTTATGTTACTTCATCAATTACTATGGTTTTTCACTCAAGGTTACTCATAGGTTCCAAGAGTTAAATCAGAATTATAGTTCTATACTACCTCATGCATAGTTTTGCACCATCAATATGACACATGCATTAAAGATTGTAGCATAGCCATTATGACCTCAACTCACCTATTATGTTCCTCTTCTAAATTTAACTCGAACTATAATTATGAGCCATAATTTTCACATGCATCTATATAAAGTTAACTGATAAAAAACCATTAACCCTCTTATATTTACCTTTTCAGTTCAACCTTTCTCAAGTATTTCTATCCACTTATTGCACTTTCATTTGTATCTTTTCAAATTTTAACATTTAAAATGATGATGACACTCCCACATTATGGTGTTAATTGGTGACATCTTCTAGTCTCATTGAACTATTCTTTTGTCATTTAAGAACATCAATAAAATTATCGTATTTTATCTTATCTTATATGAACCCCACCATGATGTTACAAGTTACCATCATAATTGTTTTTCAACAGTTTTTCAAGACATTTTCCCCTTTATTTGTTTTGGTGTACTTTGGCAGAATTTCCCATTACAGAGAAATATGTGAGAAGCATGTTAAACAATATTTGGCTAATTTAGAGAAATTGTTTTGCTTCAATCTCAAATGAATGATACGCATATACCCAAGCTCAAAACTTCTCTGTTATTCAGGATTTTCACAGTTTTTAAGTAGGAGTTGGCTCTTCTACTACAAATTCACTGACACAAATTTTGGCATGATATTTTGTCCCTCAGAAAGTGAGTCGAGGCTCATATTTTCATCTTTGCAGATTCCTCTCTGTAATATTCACAATTCCAAAACCCTTGAATCCTAGCATTTCTCTTGCTTTGATATGAATCACTACAATGTTGCTATAAATTTTAGTGACAGTTCCATCTCTAAGAGCTGAAGAATTTATCATATGTCGGTCTTAAATTCTATGATATTTTGAGATAAAAATTTAAATAGCTTCCATCCACTAACTATACAGCACACATATTGAAAATAAATAGACTATCTGCACTTCCTCTAATGTGTAATATTATTGCATACGAGCATTCACATGTCTACACTAGAGTCCAAAATACAATAACTATTTTGTTATCAATTCCTTCCCAAAGTTGCATACATCTCGATTTCAAACTCCATTTCCTTGTAAAGAAAAAGATATCTTGAACACCAATAGTTTTAGTTTTTCAATGACTTGGGACACACAATTCAAATAGACATGGGAAATGAAGCTTTTATTAGTTGTTCTCTCCAAAAGCACCAGGAAATACCATACAACATTTTTAAACATGGGCAATTTATTTTTTTTATAAGTGAAAATCAACAACTTTATACTTTAGCAACCGATCTCGAAAGATATAACTTCAAATTCAAATACATATATCAGGACACAATAATCCTCTGAAAATAAGCTTTTTCTTCGCTCATGATCATCCAAATATTCCTTACTAATAAATTCCAAAATCCTAGTGAATTCATGATATATCGTCATGTTTATAACTGTAAGATTCCCAAAGGCTGAAAATATGGAAGATTACACTATTTTTTTTTTTAAAGGCAACAATATTTTTTTTGCATCTACATTTGTGTAGTTACTTTCTGTTTTAGGAATGATGTACCATTTTGTCATTTGATATTCAAGCAGTTCATGCCAACTAATCCATGTTGCAAGTGCCAAGGCACGTGAAAATAGAGGTTTCATGTTTCTAGTAAAATTAGGTGCTTTGTAATGTCGTTACTGTGCGTCTGAGATTCTTTCATCATATTTATTTTAAACCTACGAGCTTATGGACTTATCGAACTTAAAAAAAAATATATTCAACACATATTATGATAAATATGTAACCATACAACATAACAACCTTACAGAGACTTACTTATATTATTGCAAAAGAAAAAAAAAAATAATGTTCGATTCTGTCGAAGTGCTGCTTCTCTCTTGAATGTTTTAGTATACCGAACTTGCTCTTGGTTTAGATTAGTTTTAACACTAATAGTGACACAATGGAGATTCAAACCTTCCAAGAAAATCACATGTTAGTTGTTGTTACCTTTTTGTATATCCATTAATGAAGGGGAACTTCAAAACAATTCCAAACAAAGAAACACCTACGTAATGTTTTACATGTCATTTTTATTTCTTTTTTGTTGATAAATAGTTAAACCACCATAACCTTTCATGTTTTGGCTCTCAGTTACTTTTTTAGCATAGTTGCAAGTTGCTCGTGCCAACTCAGTGCCTGACTGGTGGAAACGATGTCCTAAAAGAGCCAGGTCAGTGTAGAGGCAACCATCTAGTGGTACGATGTCATATTTCTTTCGAACAAGAATAATTACTCTGCTCCTGGAAATCGACAATCTATACGATGCTGGATGTTGATGCAAACACCTACTCTACACTAGGCCCTAAAGGGTGGCCAGCATTTATGGGTACTTTAATTACTAGATGTCCCCCTCAGAAGGGCTCAAAGCTTCAAACCCTAATCTGTTTGCTTGTTATCATTTCTATAGGAGGGATAACTTAGCCTCGCACACATTTCCACAAGGTTGTGGTTAGTTCCTGTTTTCTTCTAAACCTAAAATGGGATGACCATTTGATAGAGCACAAGTCGGTTGAACCCATAAACAAAGGAACTTCATGCACACCTTAAGCAAGGATATAACCATGAAAGTGGCCACTGATTTGATGCAGTGTAAGCCTAGAATAAAGAAAGTTCAAGTGAGAGATACTAAGGAGAGGTATAATATTTAGCCGGTATGCGTTTAAGTGTAATGCTTGTATTGTGATATTAAGCCGATGTTCATACTCTTGTGCTCCCAATCCACGAGCTCTAATTCGGTTGTGAGCATAGCCAGCTACTGCACTGCGCTACCTCTCCTCGAACATAATGAACAAATTTCAACTTCTAGCCAACCCATCTTTGAAGACTGTGTTTTCTTCGGTATTTATGATTATCAGAGGACATAAATCGGTATGCACATTACCTGTGCATTCGATCAATGATCAATTTTCTTCAAAGCAAACTGAAAAACATGATTTCAAAAAATCAATATGAAAGCCACTGTCTCAACTTTGGCAAGGCTAATACCCCTGCGATTGTTAAAGGATGTTTACCCTTATCCCTGAACTCTTTCCTTCTTCTACGAGTGCAATCATGGATACATTTCGATACCTATAACAAAAAAGTCAACTTTTGGGATCGAATAACTCTGTGTCTTTCTAGATCATTGTATGAGATCAAGCTCAGATGTTTCCCAAGCTGCAGATAAGATTGAACCCATATAAGTAACAAAATGAACCTTTCCTCGCATTCTTTCCTTCTAATTTTGTACAGGGAGCTTAGCAGATAATGGATTGCATATGTGGGATGAGGATAACCTTCAATTGCAAGCAGAGAGGCGGTTAACAAAGATTCCATCCAGAAGGTGATTTTTGGCTTTTGTAATCCAGTGCCATATATCTATACACATCCCATTAGATCATACGTTTTGCATCCCATGTAGAAATTGAAGAGAAATTTTTTTTTACAGTATGTCCAAGGACAATAATTCTATATCCGTAAGTTAGATAGTCAGCTTTTGGGATCATAACATTCAAACCCAATATGTTTCTAAGTTGTGGATAAGGTTAAATATCTCCCGCCTTCTTCCTTTAGTAGATAACCCCTATCTCGATTTGTAGTCTCAGATATGGGTGCTTCTCAATGAATTATACACAATACACAACTACCCACATGTTAGGGTACTTCATGGCAGTCGTCGAATCTATGCTTGGTGGTGTTCAATGAAGAAAGAAAATCGAAGAAATTAGCAGTTTCTCTAGGAAACCATTAATACCATATATCTCAACAGGGAACGGTACAACATACTATAAAACAAGTTCTTTTTGTTTTGTGCTATGAGTCAAAAATGATGAATAATATATAAGTTTGTTTAAATCCTCATTGTGGATGTGTATTAATATGGAAGCTCCTGATTTCGAATTTTCTTATCAAAAGATAATATTTATCTTATGCTGTGAAAATAAAATAATTTCTTGCATGTAAATGGGTTTTGGAATTTTGATTGGAATTCGGATTAGCTCTATGTCATGGCTATTTTGTTGTTCCTTTTAGTGTAACAATTTTCCTAAAAGCAACAATATCACAAAAATTTCACACGTGAAGATAATTATTATTGATATCACTGAGTTTAATAGTGATATTAGTTGAAATACTCATCGGACTCTGAAAATTTTCAACTTAGCATTTCTTAAACCAAAATTCCTTTGATTCCACACACATAACAATTATTGCAAGTTTCAAAGTGATGTCAAATACGGATGCCATAACAATAACTTTTGGATGTAGCTTTTGATAGTCATATTTTCAATTTTGATAGTACTTATTTTTTTAAAAATTCCACTTAGAGGAAGGAGCACATAAGCTCTAATCAAAACTATTGTTAACTTCAAGATCATTTAAAGACACAACTGTGATCTTTTCTTTTTGCTTTTAATCAGTCTACCTACTCACACATATAATTGTCTCTCGAGTGCAGCCATTGTACAAAGGCCTTCTAGGCCTTCACCTTATCTTGATAGATGGTAGGGTTGGCTGAAGTCTCTCGTGACTTCTTTTAAGGTTGCCACAATATTACTTGATCTAGTTATCATACATGATCCCTCAATAATTCCTCATGTTAGTATTTGGATTCAATTTAAGGAATCCTAACTTTCTTTAGCATCAATAAAATCATTATCATTTTCTAAGTTTAAACTTGACCTTTATGGATTATAGAATTTTTATAATTAAAACCCATTAGTGAAAATGTTACCCAGGTGGATTGGTCCATAGGCCTTAGTGCTTGAGCCTACACAATGATACCATTTGTAACTAACCTTCTTAACCTACCTTGGGAATTAGATACTAGGCTCCCTATTCCATAATTTTTTCTTCTTTTATAGTTAAAATTCGGCTCTTGCCAAGAGTACATTGAGTCTGTCCATAGATAATCTTTATTACTTATATAAGGTGGATCTATGATGTGGACTTTGTGCATCTATAAGACATTATGTTAGTCAATATTTCGTCATACACCATGCACTGAACAACACTGATTGACAACTTCACAGAAGCATTAACGAACATTAAATTGAAATTAAGGTAACCAGCATGGTCGCATGGCTAGGAATCATGATCCTAATTCCACATGCATAGTCAAAAGGTTTAGTTATATACTTGTTTATGTAACATGCAAAATCAGCTAGACTAGCCCCATAGGATACCATTATTTTGACATCCATGGCTTAGAATATACTGAATATTTGATTATATCATGTAGGGGCATTGTCCCCTAATTGGTTTGCATGCACCCACATCTCATTCCATTAGTTATCTCACACCTTAATCTATATATGGCCACCTCATGAAGTTAATCTCATAGAAACATTAATGAGATCATTAATATAAACATCCTCCCATTGTCAACTCAAACAAATGCTGCCACATTTCTTATGTACAATAGTTACAAACAAATTCTAATCATAAGTAAAAATATCTCCATGGCCTAAGTAATACAACCACCTACTAAGCCTCTTCTTTTTGGAGGCAATAAAAGTCTCAAGAATAACTATTTACCTTAACAAGGGATGAGATATACTAATACTACATAAGGTCTACACATTGATCCTTTAACAACCTAAATTAGAATTTCATTTTTATGCCAAAATTGTCACTTGGATCGATATAACATTATCTCATAAATGTCATGAGTGCAAGTAAATCTACTCATCTATAACAGTCACATGTAATTCCTTCAATCATTCTCATTGCTAGAAAATTCATACAATTTCTTTCATAAGCTAAATGAATTTAAAATAGAGAGGGAAGGAATCATCATACAAAACATTACATGTGATGAATCCCACTAAAACATCTCTTGGAGGGAGGAGCACCACCACCGAGCCATGAATCACCTATGGTTCCCCCTGAGCTGAAGATCTTTCCAAGGATCAACTCCCCTCAATTGATCGATGGACTAGGTATTTAGTACCCTCTTTCATGGTTTAGATACCCTTAGCAGTGTCCAGCTTTATGGATTTTTCCATTTGCCTATGTCTTATCTGGAAAATCTCGTCTTTGTCTCCCATGATGCTTTTCCACATGAAAACTTGCCTTTATCTCCCACAAAGATTTTTTGTCCAATGGATCTTTAACTCCCATCCATCCGATGGATATCCAATCCATGGAAGCTCATCTAGATTAACATCTAGAAGTTTATCATGAAAGATTCATCTCTATCACATTCCTCATGGGATTTGGCAAGCATCTCCTCTCTCTTGGTGCTCCACCCTCCAAGTGATTTATTTTATTAATTATTTAATAACACATTTGCTTTTCATATTACATATCACCTAGCTTTCCTCAACTTAGGTTTATAATAGTTTAACTCACAAAGGAGGGTGTCAAACCTAGATTTCCTCAACTTAGGTTTACAAACATTTAACACACAAGGGAGAATTTCACACCTAGATTTAACTTATCTTAGGTTTACAATAATGTAGTACACAAGGGAGGGGTGATACACCATCAACCTTTGAAAAAATCATCTCATCTTTATTTCTCCACATTGAAAGAAGCTTTAATGAGGTGGCCCATATGATCAAGAAAGAAACCAACCCTAGGACAATCTATAATCAAGGTTCAAGGGTTATGTTCTCAAAACAATACAACTGGAACCAATAAAGTGGCTTCATATGTGAATGTGGAAACACCCTTATATGAAGCCACTTTATTGGTTCCAATTGCGAAACATCCTTATATCAAGCCAGTTTATTGGTTCCAATTGTATTGTGTTGAGAACATCACCCTTGAACCTTGACTATAGAATGTCCTAGGTTGGATTCTTTCTTTATCATATAGGCCATCTGATTAATGTTCTCTGTTTTAGGCCACACCTTCAAATGTTGCAACTTGTTTTGTATCTATCTTGACTGGAATGACTGTTGAGAGAGACAACATGATTGCTTCAATGCTGGTCACCAAGGTTGGATGTTTTCATTCTTTGTTTCTAAAATAAAGAATGTTTTTCTTCTGTTTGTTTCTAGAATCATCTTCGTTATTTCTAGCACTATCTTCTTTGTTCACACAAGTATACTCGAGGTTTCCACAAAATTTGGCACTTTCTTTAGCACTTGAATGATTATTAAATTTGGAATGTTGTTCACTAATGCCCTTAACACCATCAGTATGGGACTTAGAGGCAACAAATAATTGCTACCGCTCCTTATTTGTTGAGGGAACATTTCTACCATTACAATAGGTATAATATCCAGAAGTTGAAACTCGCTGAGTGAGAAATTTCTGTGGCAGGGATTTATAACCCTCATGGTCTTTAGCAACCAAGAGAAAAATCCTTGATCATAGATGGCTTGAATGGCTTATTAACCTTAGGAATATAGTTTCTTTCCTTCGAACCATTGTTTTCCCTTTCAATTATCCCTAGAATTATGGTCCCTATTTTTTTTTTATATATTCACTATGAATAGGGTTGACACTCTTACCAGACTTCTTCTTCTTGAGATTACGTAAATGTACATGTTTCAAGAGATCATTCACGTTCCGATCTTCTTCAATCCTACGTTTGCCCAAAATTGTCTTAGCAGTAGCATCATAGTGGGAGCAATCAACCCATTCGCACTTTAGCGTTCGCCAACTAGAATGTGTTATTTCCAATAGTTCTTCTTGTCCATATAAGAAAATGATCCATAGATTGGAAAATGTTTCAAAAATGAGAGGTGCATAAATCCGTAACATAGTAAAGTCCATGCAATATGATGATTACGAACATAGGAATAGTTTATACTCAATCAACTGTTGGAATGCACTGATAGAAGATGTTAGAATTCTGACGATATAATCTAAACACATTGGCCAATTCAATTAAAAATGTTAAAATATTAGAATTTTCATTTAAAGAAAAAAATGTTAAAATATTAGAATTTGGATTTAAAGAAAATGATGTTATTGGAATTCTACACTTTAATCTTTTTGATGTTATGGTCTGAATTGAAAGTATATTCTAGTGAACTCCACTCTATCCAAAAATGAAATTGAAAGTGTTCAATTTCTTACATTTTTAAATAATGTGTTTTACCAAATCATCGCTAAAAATTTACTCCATGTATCCAAAAGAAATGAAATTAAAAGATTAGTTTGAAATATCACTATGAAACAAATATCCTTTTTACATTTTGAAACATTTGCATGCTAAAAGGTGGAAGAATGGTGGCAACCTAGAGGAATAATACAAGGTTTCTTGACCTAGCATTTCAAATTGTCATTAAAAACTCATTGTCCCTGTTATTCATTTGTACTATTATTCATCATGAAAGTTCTCAAATTGTGATTAAAAGTGCAAGTTATTCATCACCAAGTATGATAATTAGATAATTAGTCAAAAATAAATTGAAAACTAAATTTATAAAATATATATTCAATTTTTAAATTTATGGCTATTCACATCCTTAAACTTAAGTCGAAATTAAAACTATTTAACAACTCCATTAAATCTACTCAACCACAAATAGTCTCTGTAGAAACTCATGTGCTCTAGTAATCAACCAGGCTAGTTAATGGGCTCAAATACAAGCCTACAAGGGTGATTTTGTGTTGTAACTTTCTGTATTCATAGTTACATTATTTTTCAAAGATATGTCGTGAACCTTTTTTATATATTTTTGTTGTAGTTGAGAAATAAGAGTGTCTAGGATTAATATGAGTTTGATGTCCAACCTTGTGCTAACTGCCCATTCATAATCTCTTGATAATAAGGTGCCATAAACCGGGGGAAAATATAGAGCTATACACATTGTTGTGTAATAAAGATTTTATGCTATTTAAGACTTATCTAGAGAATAAAACTTTTTCTTTAAAATAATTATTTCTTATTTCATATGAAAAATTCCATTGAACACAGATAATTCTTTAAAAGGCTATAAATAATTAAATCTACTCAAACATTAATCCATGCCCATAAGCATGGTTGTCCCTATTGTCATCTCTAACCACAAGAGCCTCCCAAGACTGCGTATGGGTCTCTCTTGATAGGGGATTATGGTTTTTGATTAGGTCTAGTGCTCTTGCATAATAAGGCATGTTGTTAGGGCATTAGGGCACCTCTAAGACAATCACCATACATCCTTAGGGCATGGATAGATCTCCCTTTAAACAGTGGCTAGTATTCCTCCATCAAATATGTATAGAACCCTTCCTCCACTCTGCCTAGGGCTTATCCCTCTTGATCTCTCTAGCCACCATACCCAAACAAGTGGAGAGAGATCTTATAGGAAGTGTGTGTGCAAAATGACTTGAAGACCTATTCTATTTATAATGAAATGTTGACTATAAGTTGGGGTAATTTGGTTGACAAATGGTCAAGTAACACAAATAAATTCATATCTCCATGAATACATATCGAAATTGGATGATCTTTAGATCAATCCTACACCTAACTTCCATAAATAAGAAGACCCATGTGGAGTTTGGCCCTATTTTCCAATTTTAATAGTTAAGTCATCGACTAGTGTTTATGGCCAACCCCACTTGTATCATGTATAACGTGATTTTCAAAGGATTCAATATTGGTGCAAGTGTAATGTCCCTCTATGAATGATCACACCAAGGGAAAAAAAAGATATAAAAAAGACACCAGTGGAATTTTGATGACAAAAGAGAGATGAAGTTCACTCTTTGGGCATTCACAATCATTTTCTCATAAAAATTTGGAGAGCTCTTATGGCTTTTCCCTACTAAGCGTGAAACCTTTGAATGAATTAGTTTCGGTAGTGAAACAAATCCACCCTAGTTGATAAGGAAAAAAAAAAAGACCACTCATATATTTCACTGGTATTTATTGCTAAAGAGTCATCTCATTGCGAGCTCATGGGTACCACAAGAGACTGTGGGATTTTTGGAGATCATATTTCCATCTATAGTTCATGTAGGAAAATGGGGACTCATTCACTCATTACCAGACTTTGGGATCAATTGAGGAGGTCGTACTAGTTATTATGAGTAAGTTTAAGGTATTTTTTGGGTGTAGTTTCATTAAGATTTTTGCTGACCTATCGAGTGCCAATTGTTTCTTAGAAGTTCAAGCCATCATTTGCCAGGTCATGGCATCAAAAGGGAGGGTCTAACTAGCCATCAAATATGCTCGAGTATAGTAATTCACAAAATGTTCTTTGCTTAGGTCAGATACTTCATTAAACCATATCCCCATTAATCCATTTACCAATCACATTAGACATTATATAGTAGTAACTGACGAAAGAACATAAATGGTAGATGCAAAAGACAAGCAAAGACAGAAAGACACGAGAATATGGCTCAAGCTAGGGAAAAGCCCCAAGATGGTGAAAACCCTAGATCAAATCTTCTTATTATTATCATCAAATGTTCAACAGAGAAAAAGAGAGAGTACAATGATATAAAATAACTTCCGATTCTGAAGATCATGCATCATTGTTCTTAGATCCATTCAATCTTGTAATCTGGGCAGTCTCGTCATATAGGACAAATCAAGTTGTCGTAGAAGATCAGTCTAGTTAGGGGAAAAACACTCCACTGCTTTCTAAGTTTACTAATGAAAAAATCCTCCTTTCTATTGTGGCCTTCCTCATTTCACATGATGATCCCTTCCACTAGATTAAGGATCTGGTTTATGACCACATTAAGGTCACTGTTAATATTATCTTTATGGTTCTACATTAGGGCTTCTAAAGGATGCTGCTCGAGCCCTTGAATATCTACAAACAATGCGACATTTTTCTTATTACAAGGGCTCTATTATTTGTAATAGTCCTAGCATGTTTTTAAGTCTCCATGTAATCCTCAACAAGCACCTCAATATTATCATATAAGGTCAGCAACTTTCAGTTGTATTTCAGCTTCCTAGGTAAGTGATTCAAGGTTTGCGGTTAAGTTGTGAGAACATCTTGTAGTTGTGGCCAAACTACACGAATAAGGCCCATACAAAACAAGTCACAACCCATATATAAGGTTTTCCTTAACCATACTGAAGCACTGCTTCCAAACTCAGACCCATTATGACAAATCCCTAATGAAAACAGTGCCAACCATAACCAGAATTTATCCTCCTTAATCTTCACTGCCACAAAGATATATTTTTCTTTTGATTGATGTGTCCCAAATGGGAGAGAATGCTCCTCTATATATACAATTCAATGATGTTGAGTGGGTGTGACTTTTGATCTTCTTAAGCCAACATATACTTGAGGCCAACCTAAATAATTTACATGAGAGAAACATAAATTCAAAATTCCACTTCTACTTATCCAAATTTGATTAATTTTAGATCTATTTTGTCCTCTCCAAAAGAGGAATTCAATGGCACGATTATATTCCCCAAAGGAGATGTTCAACGTGCAATTTTGCCCTAGTTTCAATTTTTAACAAAAATAGCCATCAATATTTTTTTCTAGCATTTTGGGATGAATTCACAATAATATGCTAAAAAGTGTCATTTCAATGTCTACAAATTAGGATATATAAATTTGAGATATATACTCTACATCTTTGGGTTATCTCCTTTTCAAATATGAGTTTTTTTAGGCTACATGTTAATTATTTTAGCTTTGAACTTTGAAGCAATTCTTGAATGGACTTCATAAAGACTCAAATGAATGGACTAAGGAAGTGGTACCATAAATTGTGTTAATTCAAAGATTTGACTTCCATATTTTCACAAAATACAATGTCCTCAATAAATACTTATGTTTAGGATTATATATGTGCTGGAGTGGTGCATATATGTTTTACTATAATCTTTATGTTGACAAGCTTTAGTTGACTTTTTTCATCAATTTCTCATATTATATGAAAAAGGAAATGATTGTCAAAACATGGCAAAAATTACATTTCTCCTAATTTATTTTTTTATTGTTCATGACAAGATAATCATGTTGCATGAATGAGTTATCCTATAGTTTGTTTCAATTTGTGGATTTTTTTTTCCTCCCATTTCTCTACAAGGATGTAGATTTCATTATCATGTTGATGGTTTCTGCATATTATCTAGCCCCAAATGATGGTAATGGAGTGGATCTTGAGAAGTAGTCGTGGACACAGACTCTATTAGAGGTTAATGTTACAATACCACTTCCACCTAGCATCAGAAAAGGTTAAATGGTCTGTGACATAATGAAGAGTTATTTAATGACAGGGTTGAAAGGGAAAACTCATGTCTTAGTTGTAAGTCATTTATTTGTGTTTCTTAGCTGTAAGTTATCTGTTTAATTTTGAGCTTTATCAGATCAATTCTTTCAATAATCCAATATGCATGGCTTGTATTTCTCACCCAATGTTATTTACTTGACATGGTTTATATAACATTCAGTTCTAGGCCAATTTTATTTTAAGTAAGAGATTTTATTGATTAAAAGGATGTTCATATTTTTATTGCTTTACTTGGATCTTGATTTAAAAAAGATTTGTAAATTCCATGTGGATGCTATTTTTTCAGGGTGAGCTCTTTGCACGAGTAAGGTCAGATGAGTCCTAGAACATAGGTATACAACAAGGGAATCTTTGGCCTTTGTTGTGTATCTATTATTTTTTATATAATTGATGGATGGTTATTGATTGATGTAAAACAGAGGATGGGAAGGTCCTACCAATTCTCTTGAAAAAACAAAATCAAATGGAGTAGTCGAATTGTGTTTTAAAGGGTGAGCAAGAAATTAGTACTTGAAAGGTAGAACTTGAGAATCTCAAGCTATCTAATATGGATCTAGAGACTCAAAAAGCTGTGGCAAAAAAAGATGGTATTAATAGGTCTTCCCTACAAAGAAGCTCTAACTATTAGACCACTTCCCAAATTTCAGTGATCTGCAATGGAATTAATGACTCTAGATTTATTTGTATGAATAACAACTTTTTCCATTGTCGTGTTTGTTTCCTATGAATGATTTTGAGTTTTAAACTCCAACTAGTTTGTTGTTAAACTAATTAAAGTTTTGATGAGAAACATAGAGTTTTCAAAGCTCTTTTCTAAATCTAATTTCTTGAGAAAATTTGTATTTTTACTTTAGGTTCTATAGATTGCTACTGTGTGACATATGCTATGATATAATTGCCTGGATAAATAGACAAAAGTCTTGTACAACGTAGTCATTTTTAAATATAAAGAAACAAAATTTCCGAATACAAAGTTTATTAATTAAGAACATATTTTATACTTCTTAGCTAAGTTATGATTATATTTTGGTAGGGGATTTTGTGTATGATGATATTGTGTTGTCTCTTTGTCTTTTGTGAGGTAACAATGGTTAATAAGGAATGTGTTCTTGAGTAGCAAACACACATCTTATTCTACTATCGACATGGATCTCCATGGTTTTCAGGCATGGCAAGAGAAACACAAATGTCAGTGGGATCTCCAAAGTCTATGTTGGATGAATTTCATACTAGTGATGATTTTGAATCCTTGTCAAATAAAGAATGACACAAGTAAAATTCAAATAAACAAAAGTAGCTCAAGAATGAAGGTGAAGCTATTGCCTTCTGTCCAAGTCAATTTTTCTATTTGTTGGTTGTTGTCATGTTTTCAGTGCAGACTTGTGAAATTCCAAATTGCATGTTGATTTAATGTGAGGGAATATTATATATATTATATATATATATATATTAATATATATATATATATATATAATATATATATATATATTATATATATATATATTTTTTATCGTATGTCATTCATGGTTTCTGGAGATCCGTGTTACATTTGCATGAAAGTTTAGATATCATTTAGATATCTAAACAACAACAACATTGAGATTTTTCTTTCATTAAACCTATAACATATTGCATCTGTCTGCATCAATGCTCTTCTTCCATATTTTATCCACTTATGACATTTCCTTTGCAATATTTCATGCATTTGTTTCTTATAGGTCATTTATATGTTATAAATGTCTTAAGAGTTTCACTTCTAATTGAGTATTCAACTGAACATATTGATTCACTTATACATAACTATTTTTTCCTTCTCCCACTTTTCATAACTTTGATAACCATTAGGTAGGGACATAAAGCATCGATGTTACTTTTCTTGTTTAGTAAAATATTGTTGAGACTTTAATTTTTTGAAAGTTGTAGAATTTACAATTTATGAAGTGTCAAAGTCTAATTATTTAAAGGGTGTGAGCTCAATGAAAGAGCACCTACTTTATAAGTAGAAGGTTTGTGGTTCAATTACATCATGCCCTGACATCCATATGGAGTGACGACGATCAATGTTTGGTGACAGAGGCTATTTTGACCATCACCAATGAGGATTGGTGAAATATTTCGACCTTTCCCAAAATATGAAATGGTCACAATCAACAAACGCCACCATATATACGCATCAATAGTGATGACCCTCAAAGGTTCGTAACCAAAAATTGTTGTTGTTGATATGAAATGGTGATGGTTATTGTCCGTGATTATAGTCATTACTTGTGAGAGACCATGAATGTCACCATAACATCTATACTTCTAGGAACACGGATTTTGGTGATGGTCAATGAACATCACCATATATATGCACTAATAGTGATGGCCATGAAAGATCCATCACAATAAATCATAGTTCATATGAAATGGTGATGGTAACTATCTGTCATTACAATCAATATTCTTGACGGACCTTGAATGTCACCATAACACCTATACTTTTGGCCACACCACCTTTGGTGACGTTCATTTTTTGGTGACCAAGGTTATGGATCATCACCATTTCTCGTATGAAATGGTGATGGTCGCTATCCATCATTATAAATCATTATTGGTGATGGACTTTGAATGTCACTACAACACTTATACTTTTGGCGATGCCACCTTTGGTGATGTTTAGTTTTTGGTGATGGAGGCTCTGGTCCGTCACCATTGTTCATATGAAATGGTGATGGTTGCTATCCATCATTATAAATGATAATTGGTGACGAAATTTGAATGTCACCACAACACCTATACTTTTGGTGATGGCACTTTTGGTGCCATTTAGTTTTTGGTGACGAAGGCTCTTTTGACTGGCACAAATGAGCTTATGGTGACATTTTTCACCCCTCACCAAAATCCGTTTTTCTTGTAGTGTATGGAGTCATTATGTTGACCAAGCAAGAAGTTTCCAACTCATGGGATATGGGAAGGAGGTCCTTTAAAGCTCCAAAATTTAGTGAAAGATTGGTGTGTTAGTCCCTCGAGACAGTGATGATTGCAATTAATTGTGGTTGCAGTTGACTATCATTTGGTGGAGAGCCGTTGTTAAAGTTTCGGTTTCCTTGCATACTCTAAGATAACAAACTGTGTATTCTGTTTAATGTATGACGAATGATGCTAATGTGATTATGGATAATGGTTTGAATGTAGGAACTACATTGTGCTAGTGAATACTTGCTTATGCATTATATTACTTGCATGTTATGTGATCTATTGAATGGTTGCATCTATATATGTATCTGTGTTGAATATATGCAAGAATGTGTTAGAAATTTGAAGAGCAAAAATATGTGAATAACTACTAAACGACAAAAATAAAATTGTTATTAAATAAAAGCATATGAATTGCATGATAACTAACTATACGTCATAATACAACATCGAGCAATGAAATATTGAGTTAAAAGTGGGCTTTGTGACCCTTTATTAATAGAATATTATGATGAGAGAGACATTCTGCATAATAGGGTCTATATTCACTCATGAGTCATTTGTGCTCATATTACAAATTGTCGTGTTGCTCAGTGAGAAAAACTTTAACATCCAAGGGAGTTTTTCCCTGGTATCAGTTTAAGCAGCAACTTTACCCAAATGTCCTTCAACCTTGCATTTTCAGCAGATTTTTTAAGCAATCGTTGAGTAACCTAATGGCTTTTTGTATTGGAAACTAGCTTCTTGCAGGATCGGCATAAGATCCCGCACTGTCATCTTGTGGCACCCGAGCTTATATCCTCTCTAAAGTCTACATGTAAGTATTTGGTTGGTAATCCGCGCATGAGTGCCTACCCCTCCCATTAGGACATTGACTCCTCATGGAATGGGCAGACTTGTAGGCCAGTAACTCGCTAGAGAACCAATCACTCAAGCGCAAGACTCATAATGTCATAAATCACCCTTAGAATGATAAGAAGTAAAGGCTTACAAACTATTTACACCATTCCCCCAATGTGATTGAAAGGGTTGGGTTATGTTATAGAGTAGTAAGCATTTGTGTTCAATACTTGGACTAGATGGGCTTCATCACGAGCAACTGAGGAAATTTTGTTACGTGATTATAGACTGTTGAGTCAATTGTACTCCGCTCACTATTTTATTGCTAAATTTATGTCAAGATATGTCATTTGATGATTAACAACTCCATGGGACCAGGAATTATGGTTGTAAATATGTTTTCTCATCACTTATGTACCAACTGCACGATTGAATGATTGTTGCATGTAATTATAATTGGCTTGTATATTAACAAGGTCGTTTTCTTATCACACAAACTCATGATACTTCATAAATACAAGCTCATTATCTTGATTATGTTTAAATGTTGTTTTAGAATGTCTAGCAACATGTGTGATTGACAACACATCACAAGAAACATAACATAGAAAAAATACATTGATGAGAACTCAAATGGTTGAATATAGTTGTGATCAGTCCTAGCATGGAAGTTATGAAGTCATAACTAGTGATGAAGATAAATTAGTTAGGTTGGGGGAGCAAATCGATCTTCAGATTGGATGAACACTTTGAGAATCCTTGGAGATGAGATGACAAGTTTTAAGGCCGATAATGAGAGGTTGGTAAGATCCCAAGAGAGGCATGCTAAGATTAATTTGGTCACCCTGCAATGTCTCTTGCACTGGTAAAAGCACAGGAAATTTGAATTAAGGAATAGTAGTAGAGACATTATTAATCCTTGAGAGCCATAAGAGAAGACCAATGGGGTAGATGGTAGCAGATCCTGAAAGATGCCTAGGCAAGGTAGTGAGGACACTATGCAAGGGGGAGAATATCTAAGCAGTACCAATAGAGGGGTTAGAACATAGGGCCCTTATTCAAGCCACCCATCTAATTCTTCCATCTCAATACGTCATCACTCTCACCACTACCATCACTTAGGGAGCAAGGAGAGGGAGCTTATACCTAAGGAATTTAAAAAGGCAAAGCCCCCAACTTTTGATGGGAATTTGAAGTAGTTCGAGGATTCACATGCATGTTTGTTAGAGATGAATAAATTCTTTAAGATACACGTCTACTGAGACAATATGAAATCCATATTTTCTTCTTATAATTTAAAGGGATAAGACGATATTTGGTGGGAGGACCTAAAGAATACAAGAACAATTATCGAAGAGAAGCTGACATGGGATGAGCTTGATAAGCTTTTTAGGGAGCAATACATGTTTGAACACTACTATGACAATAAGGTAATGGAATTTTATGAATTCATAATGGAACAAACGACTAACGAGGAGTATGTCACTAATTTTTGGGGGCTATAAAGATATGTTCCATATCTCAAGGAAGAAAAGGTAAAAATGTAGGGGCTCATCAATGGGTTTTATGTGGTATTCAGAGATAATATTGAATTATTGGAACACTAGACCTTGACGGACGTTATTACAAAGCTAGAGCAATGCTATGAGAAATCTAGGCATGGGGCTGAGACACTGAGTGACTGAATAACCAAGCTCACTACCACGTGAAATGTGAGTTGGCTCAGGAAGAACTCAAAATAAAAAGAGAGGAAATGCCCATCTTAGACAAGTGATTCTCAACAGAAGGCCAACATCATTGTTAAAGGGGATGTACAACAACTCGCATCGGTGAAACCTAGGATTGAAATCTAGGAACCACTTAAATGTGGTGGGAACCACAAGAGAAGGAATTGTCCTTATCAATAGAAGGTTGGAATGAGAATCTTAAGTGCTCAAGAGGTGAGAATTATGTGCAACATAGCCCAGAACATGCCAAATATTTACGTAGCATTGGACAACCACCAAATAGATTACAAGGCATCCATCATTTAGATAGAATGTAAGCTCCAAGAGAAAGTTTTTCCTATTGTGATTGAGCTAGGTTCTAATTATATCTATGTCAACCCAAAGCTTGTAGAAAAGTGTAAATTGGACAAGGAACTACACCAAGAGTTGTGACTGCTTTAGTTGGAAAAACGAACAAAGAGGAGGATCAACTAATGGGTGAAGTCATGCGTATTGGAACTCAGTGGCATGATCACTATATCTCACATGAATAATTTACCATTGGATGGGTATAGCATGTACTTGGAATGGATTGGATGTATGGGCACTATACCAAGGTGGATTGTTATCAAAAAGCAATAGAATACTTGGATGAGAAAGGAATAGCGAGAATATTCAAAGGAAAGAAAAATCCCATATCAGTGAGGATCAGCATTGTCATGCAATCAAAACATAGTTGTAGGAAGAGATGTACGCTTTTCATGGTACAAGTTTCCAAAGATGAGGGAGCCGAAGGAGAAAAAAGAATGGGCAAGCTGAGATGCTCTGAAGGTATCCAATCTTGGGATAGTAAACAGATGTATTTCCAGTAGAGGTTCCTGTATTATCCCCTCTTAGAGAGATATACTACTCTATTGAGCTGATATCTAGAGAAACACTAGCATTTAAGACCCCATATATAATGAGGACTCTGGAGTTGGTTGAGTTGAAACTACAGTTGAAAGAAATGTTGGACAAGGGGTACACATGTCCAAGTGTCTCTTCTTGGGGTGCACCAGTATTATTTGTTTAAAATAAATATGGAACTATGAGGTTATGCATTAATTATAGACAACTAAACAAGGAAACCATAAAAAACAAGTACCCATTGCCAATGATTGATGATCTCTTTGATAAGTTAAGGGAAGGAGCAATATTCTCCAAAATTGACTTGAGTTCAGGCTACCATCAAGTAACAATCAACGAGGAGGACATTCATAAGTTTGATTTAAGAACAAGATATGGGCATTATGAATTTGTTGTGCTAACCTTTGGGCTCAATAATGCTCCTGCCACTTTCATGTACATGGGGTTGTGACCGTACTTAGACAAGTTTGTCATCATATTTGTAACAACCCTCATGAAGAATCTATATAATAAAAGTTAATAAAGGTAAAATAATAACCATGGTTATGGGAAAATTATTCCAAG
Organism: Pinus taeda; assembly: GCA_000404065.3. NCBI lineage: Eukaryota > Viridiplantae > Streptophyta > Pinopsida > Pinales > Pinaceae > Pinus > Pinus taeda. The sequence continues at coordinate 212,717 of APFE031559990.1, read as the reverse complement.
CTTAATGTTAGGAAAGACATCCTAGTGTGGGTGCTCATTTGATTTATTATGGCTAAGGAAATTCGCCAAAGAAATGGCAAAGGATTTGAAAAGGAGAAATGGCATTAATAGGCATTGTATTTATTAAAATAAAGGAAATTTAGATAAAATGAAGGTGAAAGGTCACGGGTTGCATGTGAGAAGGAAAATGAAGGGAAAAAATGGAAAATGAAGAAAATTGAGGCCTTATTGATAAAAGGATTATCAGGACCAATTGGTACCTTTTGGCAGTGCAATTTTGTAAATCTCTCTCTATTCTCTCTCTCTCACACTCTTGGACACTTAGATTTTTCTTGGAGCACTCGAGGATTGGATCAAGAAAAGTAAAGAAGGTAAGTAGAAGTAAAGATCAAGCAAGGAAGAGCAGGATCTAGTAGCTACAATGAGATTATTTGCAAGTATCAATTTGGATATATGATTTCCTTGTTATTTTTGGCATGCATGGTTATGCATGTGTGTTCTTGGTTCTCTTGATATCACGGGCATGGATTTTTCTAGGTGTGACATTGTTCTTCAGCCTTGCCTTACCATTTCCAAATAGCCATAGTGAGGTAGGTTCTTTTGTATGCGGTTGAGTTGGATTTTTAGATGGACTCAAAGCTGAGTGGGGTGGTCCTGCAATTATTCACAAGGCCTAGGAATTTCAGGATGTGATATATGACGAAGCTTGAATGCAAGCACCTTGATTGAGCCTAAGAATGGCACGATACTGATAATGGTAGGATACACGGTAAATCTCAATGGTGAGTACCCTTGATTGGGCCTGGGAATCCTAAGATGGGACACAATAAAGACTAGAGGGTGGAGACCTTGTAAGCCTAGGAATCCCTTGACTGGAAATGACGGGATACACTGTAAAGTGCAGAGGTTGGGATGGACAAATCCCTCATAGTGTAGGTGGAGGGATCCTGTGGCATCCATGTTTTGCTTTTGTAGTGATGTAGTGAGGATTATCGTAAACCTTGGTATTGTATGCCTATTGTTTATGGCCTATTGATTCTGAGGGGATTGCGGTAAAGCATGTTTTTACTATTAAGGGTGAGGTGATGTAGCCTTGGAAAAAGCTAGGTTATTTTGGTTATAAGTCCCACATTCATGCATGGAGTATTGCACGGGGGTGACTAGGAGAAGAGAGACTTGGATCAACCAAATTATGGTCAGGTGGAACATGGTAGTCCCATACCGAATTGAACTTTGCATTCATTAGTAGGAGTTCCTTTCCTGAGTATTTTATGAAAGAATGTATTGGTTCATATGATGCATTTACGACTGATGTATCCTTGTTATTTCTATTGGTTATATTTTGGTTATGAGAATGTTTTATGAGAGTAATAATGTATGGCTCTCATCATGTTTTGATTTGTAAATGAATGTAAAATGAATATATGACCTAATAGATGACAATGCAGCTAATGTCAAAAGGAATCAATGCCTCTTAGCAATTCTTAAATAAGTATGAGAACCCTATGCACAAATTTGTTGTTATGACGTCTAGAATGCATATTTGTGACATGTTTGACAAAATGTATGTCATGGCTAATAGGGATCCATTCAAGTATTTGTTCAAGTACTTGAATTTGCAACATAGTTTTGATGTTAATTTTCATTCTTGAAAGTTTCATGGAGTTCTCGAAAGTGGCCTTAGTTCTCGACCTGAAAAAGTGTCACAAAATATGGGGTCACTTGCTCTAAAATAGTTGAAAAGACCCTTGTTACTTGCATTCCCATGCTGTTAGAGTGGCGAGAGAGCCCCAATTTCATGCATGCCCATGTCGTGGGGGAAACTAGGGCTCTAGGGCACTCAAGCGTAAAATTTTCTGACGGGTTGATCATCTCGAAGTGTTGGTTGAATCATGCAGGTTTTGTGGTATGTGGAGAAGGTCAAATTGGTTGTTTTGTGTCAGTTCCACTTCCCTAAGTTTACATGGGGAGTTTAATGAGATTGTAGTAGCCTATCCTCACATGTTTTCCCTAGTGGACTTGTTAACTTTTGTAAATGTGGGAGGAGGGTGTTACAAAGTGGTATGAGCATGATTCACCCATTGGACTGGATGGGCGATGTGTGTTGGTCATGCATTCATAGTAGTTGCATATTTGTTACTTGTACTTGTGGTCTATGCATTTGTTGCATATGCATGGTGTTGATTATGGTTGCAACAATATCGCCATGTGAAAGTAGATGGTGTGTTGTTAGATGTGTTTATGATGAGTATAGGTCTTTTATGCACTGGTTATGCACGTCAATGTTTGTATGTATCATGTATGCATGCATGTCATCCATATGTTAATTATGCATACACTGATATGGGTGTAGTTGTCATGCATGAGGTCATGATGTATGGTTGATATGGTCTTGAAATGATGACTGGATTATGGTTAGGATGATATCTATATGCTATTATGATTATGTTTGTACATGTATTATGCTAATCTGGTTGATTTTGCAAATGAGATATCATCCCCGAACTAAACAACATTATGCTGATTATGTTTATATTTTGGTTTAGCTGACATGGTATGCTTTGCATGAAGAAAAACAACAAAGATGACTAGGAAGATGGTAGAATACAATTTTCGAGGCACTCCCTATGGATTAGATGAGCAGTGTGGTGTTGGGAATTCTTTTAACTTAGTAGACACATTGAGAAGCTATAAGACACATAATGACTGAATCATGGAGGCACACCAGAAACAAGTAGAATTCAATGTAGTATACTTTTAGATTTTGTTAGACTTGCAGAGACAGGGCCCACTTTGGATCAACCATGGACAAGAAAATATGACTAATAGGGAATATGGAAGTAGATATCATGGTGGGAAAAAGTCATAGAGGGATCAAATAGTTAGAGATGATTGGTTCTGGGATACTTTGGATCAGAAAGGTGATGCACACACTATTATTAGTCTAGTTATGGTGTCGAACTATAGTTCATAACATGGTAATTCAACGATTACTAAAAATTTTAAGTTGTGATGTAAACTATATACATAGGCCCAACCATCCGAAAAACATTTCGTTGCCTCATGCTCCACGTAAGTACTTCTTAACTATATTAATCACCTTACATTGCGTCCAATGATCTTCAAAGGATGGTTCAACTTAGTCGCAATATTTTCAATTCATAGGTTATACAATTTTCTGAATACATACATATTTACAATGGTTCTATGTTGGTCGACCTTCACAACCTTAGTTAATTTTTCTTTATGAGGTTAAGTTCCAAATTATGGTGACACAAGACATTAACTTGTGAAACTTCTTGAACCCTAGATGTCCTTCGACGTGTTAGCCACATGTTTGCATCTTCACCTTCGATTTCTTATCCTTGATCAACATGAACTGTGGTCATCTGGAGGGAAGTTAGGGTAGCTATCCTTCCAAACGCTTGTTTACACTATTCATTCTTTTGCCCTTACCATGGAAATGTCGCTCTTCAACTCATGGGTTTTTCTCTCTGTTACGCCGAGGTTATGCACCGCAACACTTATATATTTCTATTACAAGTGCGTTGGGTCAATTATTTTGGTCGGACTACCACCCTTCTTTGTAATTTCTTTTGTTGTGGAGGAATCCCTCTCACTTTGAGGCATCTACGAGTCTTAACTCGTATTGCTCCTTGGCTATTTCACAGGAGGTTCTTATTCCGTAATTAATAGCTTAAGGTTGTTGGGGATTTTTCTGTTAAAATCCCAAAAACAACAGAAACATAAATCACACACACACACAGACAATGCTCTGTTTTGCCACAGGAACTTTAACACAGCGGAAACAAAATAAAAAAAAATTCTGAGCAGCAGACAGAGTTTTTATACACCAAGGATTTCTATTCATAAAAGGATTGTTGTTACAGATTATAATCTTCCTCTCTCAAAGAGGGATTCACCAATTACAATTCACTGCAGTGTGAAAATTACATATATATTTTTTGTCACGCTGCTGTGTGCACCATTTTCATATACGCACTGTTGTGCATCCTTTTTCAATTGCTTCACACTCCAAAAAAAAACATTACACACACACACACACACACACACACACACACACACACACATATATATATATATATATATGACACCAAAAAACTTACATACATTTTCACTTGCCATGCTGCCGTAAAAGAAGGACAATAAAAATTAAATGGTTTTACTGGCTTTTACATGTGCCCATACTGCCGCTTGAATTAAAAATGATAAAATTAAAAACTTCACCTAAACTTACTGACCCTCAGTAAATTTGCATTTACTGATTCACTGACAAAACTTGTGGTAAAGTAACTTTTACTTCACATTGAATTCATTTGCACGCTTTTAATTCAACCATTATTCAATTTGGCTTTGGAAACCCATCGGGTCTGGGCTTCATCGCATAGCACACATATATGCAAAAGTGTGCACCTATGGTTTCCCGATTGCAAAAATACTGTGGACCCGATAATCTATCAAAAGGAATTAATAACATCGTCGGGTCCGGCTCATCGGCATTGCTCATTTATAAAAAGTCATTCTCCACTTGAAACGCCGATAGCGATATCAGTGATCACTCATCGCAGCATATGAAAGCCTCCTTGTCATACCTCCCTGCCACTTCACCGATGCGATATCGGCGGATCGCACATCGCTGAATCGCTCGCCCGATGCGCAGTTGGAATTACGTTTTCAACACTCCCCTTTAATTTCAACTGCTGGGCATTCAGTCATACCCAAACACTTTCTCAAAAATTCAAAGCTTTTCTGGTCCAATGGCTTTGTCAAAATGTCTGCTACCTATTCCTGAGTCCTGCAATGTTCTAAGGAAATTTCTCCATTGCTCACCAATTCGCTGATGTAATGAAACCTTGTGTCGATGTGTTTCGTTCTCTTATGAAACACAGAATTTTTGGACAAGGCAATAGCTGAGCTATTGTCACAAAAAATCACTGTTGCTTTTGCCTGCTCTTGGCCTAAGCTTCTCAACATTCTTCTCATCCACACTGCTTGGCATGCTGCTGTTGTAGCTGCCACATATTCAGCCTCTGCTGTAGACAATCCTACAATGGACTGCTTCTTAGAAGCTCATGAAATGGCTCCTGAGCCCATGTGAAAAACATAACCGGAAGTGCTCTTCCGATCATCAACACTTCCAGCCCAATCGCTATCAGTGTATCCAACCAAATCTGAATGTTCTGAGACATTATATAAAATTCCAAAACTTTTAGTGCCTTTGACATACCTCAAAATTCTTTTCACTGCTTGCCAATGTGCTTCCTTTGGCCTCTCCATGAACCTGGAAATTAAACTAACAGCAAACATTATATCTGGCCTAGTTGCTGTTAAATACATGAGGCTGCCAACTATGCTCTTGAACAAGCTAGGATCAAAATCCTTGCTGCTGTCCACTTTGCTGAGTTTTAATCCCATTACTGTGGGAGTGATTGCTGCCTTGCACTCTTGCATATTAAATCTGCCCAGCACTTCATTTACATATCTCGCTTGAGAGATAAAAATTCCATTTTCATTTTGATCTACTTCTATTCCTAAGAAGTATATCAAGAAACCCATGTGAGTCATTTCAAATTCATCTTTCATGACTGTTTTGAAATTTTTAATGAGGTAATCATCATTACCTGTAAAAATCACATC
>APFE031559990.1:176201-202422 GCA_000404065.3 Pinus taeda | reverse complement strand
AACATTACATATATATATATATATGACACCAAAAAAATTACATACGTTTTCACTTGCCATGCTGCCGTAAAAGAAAGACAATAAAAATTAAATGGTTTTACTGGCTTTTACATGTGCCCATACTCCCGCTTGAAATAAAAATGATAAAATTAAAAACTTCACCTAAACTTATCAACCCTCAGTAAATTTGCATTTACTGATTCAGTGACAAAACTTGCTGTAAAGTAACTTTTACTTCACGTTGAATTCATTTGCATGCTTTTACTTCAACCATTATTCAATTTGGCTTTGGAAACCCATCGGGCCCGGGCTTCATCGCATAGCACACATATATGCAAAAGTGTGCACCCATTGTTTCCAGATTGTGAAAACACTGTGGACCCGATAATCTATCAAAAGGAATTAATAACATCGTCGGGTCCGACTCATCGGCATTGCTCATTTATAAAAAGTCATGCTCCACTTGAAATGCCGATAGCGATATCCGCGATCACTCATCGCAACATATGAACGCCTCCTTGTCAGAACTCCCTGCCACTTCACCGATGCGATATCGGCGGATTGCACATCGCTGAATCGCTCCAAGGTGAATCGCTCGCCGGATGTGCAGTTGGAATTACTTTTTCAACAAAGGTTTCATCTCCATTCCGGGTTCGGACACATGGTACACCTTGACTCCATCACTTAAAGACTTAGTCTACTCTTCTGCTATGAACTACGTCCTAAATTATTGTGGTAACTGTAGGGTGATATCGCAGTGGTGAAAAATGCTTCTTCTCTGGGTTTTTTTTTTACCTCTACCTTCTAAAGTTATCCTACCCATGTTTCACCCGAATATCTAACTCGATATTATGGGTTGCAAGTAAAGGTTCTCCTTCATATGATGGTCCACTTCTGTTTCCTTTGGATTAAGGTACTTCAAATATGCCCGACATTAACGAGGTGCCTACCTTTTCCAGGGTTTTTGTGTAAATTAATGATTCGTCTTGGAGGATGGCATTACGGATATGCGACTTGCTGGAACATAATTTTTATACTATTGAGTCTAGCCATCTCTGATAGGGTTTAGATGGGTGATGTAATCCCACTCGCCTTGAAATTGGTTAAGGACAAGAATGGTTTTATGGGTTCTTGGTTTTCTCGATGTAATTAATATTTCCTTTTTTGAACTGGAAGATTATTATATATATGTTTTTTTATAGTGATACTGCAATTTATGTGTTTATGTTTATTTGTTTATGTGAGGGTTGGACCCTTGTTAGATGAAACCCTATTCATGGGGTTATTCCCGCTCTATGCAGTTAGCATTTTTGTGACAACAATGAATTTCCATAAAGGTCTCTACTTACTTTCTAATTTCCATAAAGGTCTCTACTTACTTTCCTTGACTGCACGACATTTTTCTAGGAAATGTTCAAGAAATATATATATATTTTTCTGTTACTATAATTAGCGTGGAATAAATCTTCATGGATTCTTTAGAGGTTAGTGAGGTGAAATTGTAGCAGAAATAATTGTCCTAATCTTTGTAATGTTTGCTTTATTCATCCTTGTTTGTTAAAAAGCAACATTATCAATGGTTAATAATTAACCTGAATGTGTGTACTATAATATTTTGTTTACACTTCGACAATCTTCCACAGACAGTTGGCTACACTATCCCTTCCAACCTAGGGTCTTGTGGAAAATGGGGCTTTCTTGACTTTTCTTTGCTGAGTCTGGATTGTTCAAGCTCTTTCGGTGGAAAATGGGGCTTTCTTGACTTTTCTTTGCTGAGTCTGGATTGTTCAAGCTCTCTCGGTTCCAAGCAAGAGTTAAACTAACTCGACCCAATTTATTTACCAAACTATCTAACAAGTCATGTTCTTGACTAGCTTTACCACGACTAAGCCTACACCCTTAGTTTACACACTTGAGTCACAACAGTACCCAATTGTCAAGATATATTCTCATCTCTACGAGGGTTTCAACCCGGTCACGTACAAATATTTGTTTTCATTACAAGAATGGGATATTGAACCTTAGGTTACACTTTTGTGTATATTACTCCGTCATTGAGTTTAACAGTAACTAATGGTAATTTTAGATGCACGAGTAAATTTAAATTACATTCGTTTAAATATCCTTGTGTTCCAAACAACAAAACTTTAAACACGTTTATCTGTATAGGATTAGGAAGATGAGGAACTCAATTTGGAGAGTTCTCTACCCCATATCACGTCCATATCTGCCCCAAGCTTCCTAACTTCCAGTTTCTGTGACTTCAACTGATTCGGTTCATTCTACAGGCATCAAGACCCCTCGAAGGTCCAGCCTAAGAATTTACAGACCCTTGTCTATGGTGGATTCTTCCACTGCGTCCAACCGAGGTTGACCATTGTACTCCACGATGATGTACTAATACACTTGCCAATACTCGTCAGGTCCTGCATGTTCTTTTCGTCTTTCCTTTTCCAAAAATTAATTAACATAAGCCCCACCCTTCTCACCCCCTTCACACTGCGATCTATTTTTCCCTTCCCTAGGGAATGAGAGGAACCAAGAAGTGTAACCGTCATAACATTCTAGAAATTGGAAATTCGTTTAGAGATTACCGACAGTTCCAAGTCTCCACCAATCATAAAAAAATTATAAGTTTCATTAGATATTCTCTTTGAGTTCATTACGATTTCTTTTAAGCCTTTAATTACAAAGTCTCATTTACCTGATTTAAATAGATTTAAATCATATTAACAAAATTAACTAACAAACGCTTATAGTCACTTGAGAAGTTATAGGGGGACTAGAGCTGTATTCGTAAGCTTTGAGTGTAAATGAATGATTTACAAATGCACTTAATGTATTAACTAAATTTCGACTCATAAGGTGTAGACCACTTAGTGTTTGGAGCTTAGTCCTGTTAGATCATATCCTCAATTTTCATGGGAGCAGTCGAGGATAGAAGTCATTTTGGGAATTAAAATTCCCAAAAGGCATCAAGGCTTAATCTAGCCTTGGTGATAAGCATTTCAGTATAGGTAATCAATAGTTATTCTATCCTATATAATTATTAACCCAACCTAAAACCAACAACACAAAAAAAAAACAAACAGAACTGAATTTCTAACCTAGACTAACCTAATATTAATTATAAAAACATTTTTACATGGCTTAATATGTTGAATTTATATTAATATGTCCAATTTATAATACTTAAATTGGTAAACATTTATATGTTGGTTAAAATTAATATAGAGCATGAGAGGGGTAAAAATTTAAAAGTAAGAAACATAATAAAATTTAAATTTCTTACATTGTAATTTTGTTTTTATTAATAAAATTACCAATAAATTTTTAGATTAAAAAAAATCATAATATACATATTACATTAAATTATATAAATAGAAATAATAAATTTAGATCCATTTTACCCTATAAAATAGAATAATGATTATGTAACCATATTTATATGTAATTAATAAACACATAAACTTTCGATCTCACAACATCTTTAACAATGGATATTAAGGTCCATTTTTTCATACTAGTAAATAAGTTTTGTTACAATACCATCTGCCAATATCATGTTTAATCAACACACCATGGCCAAAAACCATCTTTCATTTCACACTCAAAATATTTTATTTGAATTTAATTTTAGTAAAATTAAAAAGAAAAATATTATATTTAGTAAATTGTTTTTCTATGACTATTATAAAAATTGAGTTTAAATTCTTTGATCTTGATAATTCAATTGCTCCACCTTTTTAAGGGTGTTCAATCCACAACAAAAAATATTGAAATTATACTTACAATATAACAATATTTTTAAGCATGGATATTCACCACCACTTTATTATAGATATTAATAGCCATACTATATCATAGGCCAATACCATGTCTATCATTGCCACAAGCCCAAAAACCATCTCTCTTTTCACAATTAAAATAATACTTACAATTAAAAATAAATTTGACCATAGGTATTCTGTCCACTCTATCATGGATATTATTACCCATACCATACCACTCTCTCAAAATTTATCTTTCATTTTACAATCAAACTATTTTATAAATAAAAAATAAAAAATAAAATCATTAATTAGAATAAAAATTAAAGCTAAAAAGTAACATTCATAATTAAATTAGGCTCTAAACCTTGTTATGAAAAAGTAATAAACCTTTTTTCAAATTTTACACTCATGAAAAAAATTTGCACCTTGAAAAATTATCCTCTAACCATCTAGGATTAAAGAAAAATCTAAAATAATTAAAAAAAGAAATTTGACCACTCAATATATCCGAGGAAATAAAAGTAAAAAAAATATACCTATTAAATCTATAAATAGAAAAATGCAAAGTATCATTTCGATCCATTTATCCAAAGCGCCCATTGCGATCTGTGTGCTGATATTTTCAACTCTACGAGCTCTAACTTCACACGAAGCGGCCTGTTAGCGTCGGTGACGGGATCTACTACCGGACAAGCCTTTCATCTACCTGTGTACGAAGCCGTTTATTGTACATCGTTGCTCTGCAGCTCGAGAGAAAGAGAACTATACCTCAACTCACGTGATCCTTCAAGAACTGCGATAGGGAAAAGGCAGCAGTAAGCCGGCAGGGCCTCGGTGACGGGATCTGCTACTAGACAAGCCCTTGATCGACCTGTGTAAGAAGCCGTTTATTGTACATTGTTGCTCTACAGGTCAACTGACGTGATCTTTCAAGAACTGCGAAAAGGAAGCGGGCACGACTAAGTTAATTGTGTAGTAAAAGATTCTAAAACTTCATAAGGAATGTAGATATTAAAAAATATATCATATTTTCATTAGAATTCCAATTTTGCACGATAGAGTTATGCTTCTCGATTTTGTTCAGTTGAATCGGCCAACGTTTTTTTTAGATTCTCAAAGTTCTAGATTGGTAAATTTCTAATTCGATAGGAATGGTAAATGTTTCAGATATGTCAAGATTTTCCTCAGAATCGCAGTTCTAATATTTCAAGATTGTGTTTAGCTGAATCCAAATTCCAGATCTGTAAAATTATGACGTTTTTATACCCGCATTCGACCATCAATAAAATTTGATTACCTATTAGATCCATAACTGCCCTCAGCGTAACCATTTCTTTAGATTTATAAAAAAATTAGATTTCTGTAAAATCCGAGCAACCACCGAAATTCTGTCACCACATCCAATCAACAACCAAAACTTACTAACAGATTGGATCGATAACAATATTCATAAATCTTTCATTGAATTGACGTTTTCTGGAGGGACGTATGACAATGGATCTCAGCCATTGATTTGTCTCTTTAAATACGTTATCCTCAACACCCTGCTCGTTGTTGATAGCCATAGATACGTATGTTCACACTATTTTGAGATTCATACATGTTAGCGTAAAAACCTGGTCTTTTCCCATTAGTGTTGTCATCGAATTTGCCTGGACGATTGTTTCGTCAGATCCCTGAAAAAAAGTTTTAATAATTAGATAACTGCACCTTCTGCTCAAGTTTGTCTACTTTTTACTTTTAAAAAATGAATTTTATTGAAGATTTTTCCAATAATGAATTTATCTATTGTAATCCAATATTGATATGGATGGAACAATGGAGCAACTAAAAACTCTATTTTGATGAACGCATGAAATTTTGATACAAACGAGGAACATGATTACATTGGAACTTGCCATTTATAGTAATTGGCTTGTTTTCTTTTTTCAAGAATGGTTTATTTTTCTTGCAATTTACTTGCTTGCATCTGTGTTTTATTTCCTACAAGTGTGGCGCGATTTGTGAAAGCATGTGCACTACACTTCAAGTATCAAACAAAACTTTATATTCACAATTCAAAGGCATACTTAATTAATTGTCCATTATGATAATTAAAAGTAATAGAAAGGTCCATCACCAAGATTAAAGTACATAAACTGCTTCATGCTCTTGATCAAAATTCAATTTCATACCTTCATTACTTACATAATCACTTACATAATCAAACTGAAACCTTGTAATCCCCTAAAGTATATTAAGAGCTTCATGCTATTATTGATGAAAATCCAATCTCATATCTAAGTACATAAAGAGCTTCATGCTCTTGATCAAAATCCAATCTCGTACCTTCATAATTGACATAGTTAAAATAAAAAGTTGCAATCCCCCAAACTTTGAAATCTCACATAAAGAACTTCATGCTTTTGATCAAAATCCAATTCCATGCCTTCATAAATGACAGAGTAGAATGGAAATGTTGCAATCCCCCAAATGGTGAAATCCAAAAAATCATTAGGTTTGTTTGATTTTGAGTGAGATTTAAAATTTTAGTTTCTCTGTACGAGATCCAATGACGTTGGAAACACTCAAACATCTTGAAACAATCAATCAAAATATAAGGGTGAAAATGAAAGATAAAGGAAATGCCACTTTTACTTGCCAACATTGGTAAGGTTGCATTAGTTTTTTTATTTAGGTTTAGGGTTTAGAAGGGGGAGGGTTGGTTTTATGGCCAATGATACTATTTACAAAGGAAAAGAATCTCTGGTTTACCTCAAAATCACCCAAAAAATTACCATTAAGGGGGCCAAACTCCTCTACCCCCATGTGAGATCTAAGGAGTTGTTCACTTGTTTGTAGGCCATTCCTCAATTCTGATCACTATCACTATGTTGGGATTTATGTTGCAGGAAACGTAGGGCAAGGGGGCGTTTCCGTACGGAAACTGTTACGAAACACTCAAAAGTGTTTGATATATGTTGGGATGTATGTTGCAGGAAACATAGGGCAAGGGGGCGTTTCCTTAAGGTACGAAACACTAAAACACTTTTGGTACGGCCCTGAAAAGTGTTTCAGCCTGTACTGCCACATTTCACGAAACCGAAACGTGGCGAGTACAGCCTGAAACGCGTTTCAGGGCAGTTCGACTCACATCTCAGCTTTTAACGTGTTTTTTTAATTAGTTTGTTTTCTAATTTATTTTTAGGTTATCCTAGTGACTTCTAGTTGCTTCTAGATGACCGTCTAAAGTTATAGAAGTGAAATTTTACCCTAGTGTTGATATGCAGTTCATAGTAATGTTAAATTCTTAAAGTAAAAGTGATATTCTCCTTTATTTTTCATTTTCATCCTTTTACTTAAATTTTAACATTCCATGAAATGATCACGGATTGTTTGAAAGTGGTTTCGCCATATTGGATTTCATATGGAGAAAGTAGAATTTAGATCTCACTCAAAATCCAGCAGACCTTAATCTGTTTTTAAGGAATTCAAGGGATTGCCATGTTTCAATTGGATTTTTATCATGTATTAGGGCTAACTGGAGTTGTAATTGTAATAAGAGAACCAAAGCCCTCTATTCAGGGAGACTCACCAATAATGAAGAGATCATAGGGTACTAGGGTATGAAACTTGTATTTAATCAAGAGCACGAAGGCGTTCTTTCCTAGGAGGAGACTCTCAATGAAGCACGAGACAAGAAATTAGAAATTTCTCGTGGGTTGAGTTTGGATATTCTATTTTCATTATGTGATTATTCATGAGTAAATGTTGATGTAAATTTACGAGACTTATAGTTTATGCATTGACAATTGACAATTTTATCATATACGTAATAAATAAGAAATGTATCATATATGCTTTATTATTCACATATTCTAAATATTCCCATATATATATATATATATATATATATATTATATATATATATATAATAATATATATATATTCGTGTTTCCCCGTTTCCAAAATTTTGGGAGGTGGCGTTTCGTATCGCTTTCCATTTCGGAAACTCGTACATGTTTCCCCCTTTCGTGCAACTTAGGCTGGGATCAATTCTAGAACATGGATAGACTTGATTATTATGGTAGAGATGGGATTATTAGGTTCACTTTATGGACTTCTGAAATTCTACTGTGATATGAGTGGGGGTTGTAGATTTCCATTAGAATCCAAATTCTAGTACTTAAGGACTTTGTCAAGTTGAATAGATTGATTGTTTTAGATTATCATAATTCTAGATGGTAAAACTAAAAGAAATGTTCCTAAAACTAACATTTCTTTGAGATTGGTAAACATTTCTTTTAGATTATCATCCTAGTAACATGAATAAAGTAAACAAATATTCCTAAATTCATAATTGCCATCCACTTTTGACAATCTTTCATTAAATTGGGGTCTGATTTCTTTCCCTAAATGAGTTATCTTCACCCAGCTCAACAAGGAGTGTATAGTCATAAAGACTTAAACCACACTAGTGGTATTTCCCACTTTTGTTTCTTTCCAATTTGTGTGTCTTTCACTTGGATTGCTTCCATTTTCCAAAGGAAATGAATTGCTTCAACTATTTAGAAATATTAGCCTCTTTCTAATGTAATAATCAGGGTCTGCACTTTTCTTTGGAGATGCAATGAACATATAAATTTTCTTAGATAAAATGTCTTATGCAATTTATTAAGTTGTGAAACCTAGTTTATGTTTTTCTAATTATATTATGAATTTGTTTTTTATTTTAACTATTTTTTGCTTGATTCTTGCAAATTATTCCTATAAAACCTTATTGCAAGGGGATATGGTGTTTCTTATGTGGATTGTCCATCATTGCCTTTTATTCTTATGTTGGTAACCTTATTGCACTGGGTTATGGTGCTTCTTATATGGATAGGTCAATTAGTTGGAAATAATACATTCTGGCTGGCTAACGCTGATGTGGGAATGGGAAATTTAACATATACATATATTCTGGTGACCTTGATTGGTCCCCCTGTGAGACTATGCTCTCAAACATGTACATCTACAGAAACTCAAAAGAAAATGTCTGGTAATAGTATCAACACTAATAGTAGTGAAGCTCTAATAAACTTTTAGGGAAAACTATATTTGAAAAGGAAAGTATAAAGCAATGTTCCACTAGAAACTGACCAAAAGAAGTCAATCAAACCGATCAAACTATCTATATTGGGGGATTTTCCTTCTCACTGTGGAAGATATACAGCTCCTGTTGCACATGAGAGTTATAAATATTTAACACAAATCTCTCCCATGAGGAGGTGAGTTACAAATTTTTAACACAAATCTCTCCAACCACCAGATTCAGCTTATTGTATCTCTGGTTATAGCAGAAATGTCCCCTTAGTAAGCAAGGAGCACTACCAATTATCCGATGCCTCTAAGTCCCATTGTAATGGATTTAAGTGCAGCAGTCAACAATTTTCCAAATTTAATAATCATTCAAGTGCTAAAGAAAGTGTCAAATTTCTAGGAAACTTCTGGGCTAATTCTGTGAACCAAGAAGATAGTGTTAGAAAGAAAGAAGATTGTTCTACAGACAAAGAGAAAAGAAAAATATTTTGTGTTTTTGAAATAAAGAGAATAAAAACATCCAGTCTTGTGTTTTTGAAATAAAGAGAATAAAAACATCCAGTCTTTTAAGATATAAAACCATCCCGAAAGATTTATCTCATATTTCTCCACATTCTAATCAAGTAAAATATAAAAATAAAATATAAAACCTTGCAACATTTCGAAAGCAAGACCCAAAACAGAGATGGTTAATCAGGGGACCAATATTATAAAGAAAGAAGCCAACCAAGGACATTTTACAATCAAGGTTCAAGAGTTAAGTTCTCAACATAACAAAACTGGAACCAATAAAGTGCTTCATATGTGCATGTGGCAACCCGTAAAGTGGCCTCTCTCTCGTTAAAGTGGAACCAATAACGTGGCCTCTCATTAAAAAAATGACAGAACCGGAGATCAACTCAACAATAATGTGGCTTCATATAAGGGTGTGGTAACCCCTATACAGCTATGTTTAAAGAATGTTAGAACTAGTGATCAACTCTATGCGTCTAAGGTTGTGACAAATGCCCCAAAGCTTCAGCCATATAAATCTCTCGATCAAAAGTTAGAGAAACCTTGCGATTATTTCAAGTGGTTTGCCGGAAATCGTTGCATAATCAGGGAGCCCGAGTTAAAGACCAAACTGTATTCAATGGTATTCACTGCAAAAATGCATTTTCTCTCTTTGCCACCAGAAATGTCCTTAACCCGAAGACCTTCACGAATTGGATATTTGTTAAAGACCCAACTGTATTCAATGGTATTCACAGTACAAATGCATTTCCTCTCTTTGCCAGATGCCAGTATTGCTGCAAATCATAAAGCCCGTCATATGTATATATTAAATTGACGGTGCCTTTTCTGTTTTCTTGAATTCCAGTATTCTTTTGCTTGTATCCACGGATAACTGTCAAGGGTATCTTCCTGTTTATGCTGTTCTTAAGAGTCAAGTTTCCAGGTTCAAGTTTCTGGTGTTTGTTCTGCCTTTTCTCTAGCTTTTGACCGGGTGTGCCCTCTCCAAATATAGGAACTGCACTAGTCAGAGATTTAGATGGCTGAAGCTTTGGGGTATTTGTCACAAGCTTAGGTAGATAGAATTGAAATATGGATCTGGCAGTATTTAAAGAGAGCTCCTTACGGGTTGCCACACCCGTATATGAACCCACTCTATCATTCAGCTGATCTATGGTTATCACATTCTTTAAAAATAATTCCTTAGGGGTTGCCAAACCCTTATATGAAGCTACTCTATTGTTGAGTTGATCTCTGGTTTTGACATTCTTTGAACAGAGCTCCTTAGGGGTTGCCAATCCTTATTGTTGAGTTGTTCTCCGGTTCTCAAGGGAAGTCCTTAGGGGTTTCTACAAGGTTATATGAAAACACTTTATTGGTTCCAATTGTATTGTGTTGAGAACATAACCCTTGAACCTTGACTGTAGAATGTTCTAGGTTGGCTTCTTTCTTGATAATATGGGCCACCTGATTAAGGTTGGCTTCTTTCTTGATAATATGGGACACCTGATTAAGGTTCTCTGTTTTAGGCCGCACCTTGAAATGTTGCAACCTGTTTTGTATCTATCTTCACTAGAAAGAATGTGAGAAAGATAGCATGATTGCTTCAACCCTGGTCTACAAGGTTGGATGTTTTCATTTTTTGTTTCTAAAAGAAAGCATGTTTTTCTTATCTCTTTCTATAATCATCTTCTTTGTTTCTAGCACCATCTTCTTTATTCACACAAGTAGACTAGAGATTTACTATAAATTTGTCACTTTCTTTAGCACTTGAATGATTATTAAATTTGGAATGCTGTTGACTTCTGCACTGAACACCGTCATTATGGGACTTAGAGGCAACAGAATTGGTACTGCTCCTTGCTTACTGAGGGAACATGAACACCATCAGTATGGGACTTAGAGGCAACAGATAATTTGTACTGCTCTTTGCTTGCTTACTGAGGGAACATTTCTACCATTGCCAGAGATATAATATCCACAACCTGAAACTGGTGGCGTGAGAAATTTCTGTGGCAAGAATTTATAACTCTCAGGGTCTCCCGCAACCAGGAGGAAAATCCCTGACCCCAGATGGCTGGCTTCTTAAACTTAGGAATATGGTCGCTTTCCTCCGAACCATTGTTGTACCTTTCAATTATCCCCAGAATTATGGTCCCTAGAATTTTTTTAGAGCTTCACTATCAAGAGGGTTGACTTCTGCTTCTTGAGATTACGTAAATGTACATGTTTCAGGCGACCGTCCATGTTCCGGGCTTCTTCAATCATGCGTTTGTCCAAAATGGTCTTAGCAATAGCATCATAGTGAGAGCAATCAGCCCATTCCCACTTCAGGGTTCGCCAGCCTGTATGTATTATTTCCAACAGTTCGTCCTGTCCATCTAAGAAAATGATCCATAAATTGGCAAATGTTTCAAAAAAGACAGGTGCAGAAATGAGTAGCACCGTAAAGACCGTGCAATAAGATGATTACCAGCATAGGAATAATTTATAACTACATTAAGAAAAGATCAACTACATTTCAAAACAAAAAAAAATCAGAAAGTTCAGTCGATGTTTATGCCATCTCCACAGGCAGAAGGTGGCACTGCATTTGGTCTAATCTCTATAGTACATATAGGCCAAGATAATATTTCTTATGGAAGCAATAATCATTATTATAGATCCTAGGGTTTCTCTAAATAAAAGATGCACACAAATTGAATGGAAAAAACCGGGTTTCTTTTATAATATCACCTGTATAATATCAACCAACTCGGTGCCGTTCAATGAATGAAATCAACGGCGGAGGTCCATGGTCGTAACATGGAGAAACGTCAATTCAATGAAAATTAGGAATATTGTTTATGCGGATGGCAGTTATGATGTAACGGGGTAATGCATTTTAATTGTTGCTCAATTGCGGTGATAGAACTTAGGATTTTATAGATCTATATTTTTTTTGAATCTAAAAGAAATATTTATACTCAATCAGGGAATAATTTATGCTGCTGGAATGCAATGATAGAAGACGTTGGAATTCTAACCATATAATCTAAACCAATTGGCTAGTTAAATTAAAAAGGTTAAGATACTAGATACTTTGTGAACTCAACATTTTATATATTGTAAAATTTTTTGATGATTATATACTATATGTTTTTGACAATATTCAATACTTATATTTATAAAATTTAAGAATCCTCTGAATTTGAAAGTATAAAAATGTATATATTAAGTGGTGAATTTGATTGAATGCGGCAAAGCAAAGTAGAATAACCCTTTATTTCAATAGGGGAACCTAAGTTTGCAACAAAGGAATGTAACAATTCATATTTCTTTTTAGTCCTTCGATACAAGAGAAATTTATATAGAAAGAGTCTTAAATATTATTATTAAATTTTAGTTAAGAATATTCAACCTAGTGTTAAATTTTAATTTAGCATAGTATTAACATTTAAACACACATGGGCAACAACATAATCTGAAGGATAAAATATGAAAATACATTTTTATTAACAAGAGATATACATTTATAGTACATGGTTTGACAGTTGGGTTCAACATCCCAAGGTCTCTTGGACTTCCTTTTGTCTATTTTGCTTCCACACTAACCCATTGAGGATTAGGTGTCCAACATTCCCCCCTTAATCCAAAGGGTTATGTATGAGTCCAAGAAGAGAGTTGTAATACAAAATGTGTAAAAATGCATGGTAGCACTAGGTTGAATGTGCTCTCTGAAATGTTGGTATAAAGGGTGGTAGTTTAAGGATGACCACCAACATTGGAACGCTTAGTGGAGTTCTCGGAACTCTTCCAAAATTGGTAAGAAGATGAAGTCTTCTACTAAAGGAAGTGCTCCTATTGTTTTGAAGAGGGAAACCTTCAACCATGAAAGGGAGGTCTCACCCTACATAAAAGGCAGAACTTCAAAAGGGAAGTCTCAACCTGTGATCGTTTAAGGATGACCAACAACTCTGGAATGCTTAATGTTATTCCTGGAACTCTTCCAAAACTGGCGAGAAGATGAAGTCTTCTGCTAGAGGAAGTGTTCTCAATTTTGTTCCTCGAATTCTTCCGAAACTAGCAAGAAGTTGAAGTCTTTTGCTAGATGAAGTGTCTGAGATTACCAACTAAAGGCATGCACAGGGGCATCTTTGTCTCTGGCTACAACTCTAAAACTGGTGTGGCAGGTTGTGGCTCATGCTTGCTTGATGTGGCTTTGAAGCTTGTAGATGACCATCATTTCCCCCCTTGTCACATACAAGGTGAGATGATGGAGAAAACTCAACTACAAGACTTTTCAATACTCTGGAACAAGTTCTCACATGTGATTGGAATATCTTCTTGGCTATTGATGCCCATTGCCAAGAAGCGATCTATCCAAGATGAATCTTTGTTCCTGCAAGACGTTTGTTTCTGAAGCATCTGTTTGAAGAATGATTGGTTTTATGATAGTGCTTACATGGATGAAGATCGAAAGAGTGATCTTTCAGATGGACAACTCGATTAGAGTGTTGGCATTTCACAATTTGTTGTTGTTGTTGTTGCTGTGGAAGAGGGGCAGAATCTAGAACAGCTAACAATGAACTGTCATGAGGAGTTGATGAATTGTCATGAATGAATCCAGCACATTGAAATTGGATTGGTTTGGAGTAGTCTAGAATATGAAAGGACAAGTCCTTGTCATATCCAAAACCGGTTATGTGCTTGTTATGGACAAAGCTCTTCCCAAGTTCTGATGATGGGCTTGGGAAGTGCAAGGTGAACTTCTGCATCTGCATGTACCACTACTACTTTATGGGAGTCTATTTCAATCTTCTAAACAAAAGCAGGTTCAGAATGACTCCTCTATTTTAATTCTTCTTATTGTAGCTGAGTTTCGAGCTGCAAAAAAACAATTTTCTCTTGTGCATTTTGTAGACACACCTGAATGTCTGTGAGAGAAACTTTGCTGACTTTTAATGTATGTTGATTAGTAGACAATATGAGAGTTTTAAGGAACTCTAATACTTCATTGATTTTGGCCATTTTTTCTTCAATGTTAGAGTTACACCTTAAAAAATGAGCACAACTACTACTCAATGCAAAAAAGTAATATCACTCATGGTACACAACAATATCCTTTATGAATGTGCAACAAATGATCAGTGTGCAAGCAGCAAGCACCAATTACAATCCATTACACAAAAAATAAGAGTTTACTCATGACCAGCATTATGTTCTCACAAACAACCGACTAAACTTTTCTCCACAAAAGATTACTTTTATTTGTCAAAACAATCACGGCCTTTATACAGCCCACCAAAATCTTATGCAACAGTCGAATCAAGAAATCAATGCATATATATGTAGATAAAAAAACTATAATGAGTTTAAATACGATGCCACACTCGGGTAGCAGCAACTGCAAACTTGCTTGGATCCTTCAAATACTCCTTCACTTTCAAAGCAGAAATGATGGCTATCAAAACTTCAACAACTATAGCACCATGTCATGGATAGGACTTGAATGCTTATATATAAATACTTTGACACCTGCTGAAACACCTGCTGATACAATCTATGAATCCCATATGTTTCATATTTATCTTACTTTGATTTCATTAGTCCGTT
Organism: Pinus taeda; assembly: GCA_000404065.3. Taxonomy (NCBI): domain Eukaryota; kingdom Viridiplantae; phylum Streptophyta; class Pinopsida; order Pinales; family Pinaceae; genus Pinus; species Pinus taeda. The sequence goes on along the minus strand of APFE031559990.1, from coordinate 187,501 downwards.
TTATTTGACTAACAAATCCTGAGTTAAGCTGAATATGTATATTGTTCTCATCATCGGCCTTGCCTTTATTTGATTGTATAACCTTCTCTCTTTATCAGTGTGTGCACTGTATCCTCTTTTGACTTTATTAATAAAAGCACACTTCAGCTAATTTCTGTGTATACCTTTTACAACAATGATATTCCAAAGTGCATTCCACTGTGACCATGTGACCACAACAAATTTCTCATGTTATACTTTAATGTGATTCTTCTACTTCAAATTTATCCTGTTGTTTGTATCCACTGGCAAATAATGGGAACGAACTTACCCTTGATATTGCACATGTTGACATGGCTACTTTCATGTGGTGAACAACCAGTACGCGCTCTTGGAAATGTATGCAATCGGTGGGAGGCCAAACCCAACAATTAATAGTGAAGGCAACAGATTCATAGCACTCGATAACGCCAACGCTAAGGAGGTGCAGAGCCCGGTTCCCTCTTCTAGAATCAGATGAAAATCATAGCATACTTTATCAGTAATTTCAAATTTTTGTCTTTAGAAAAAATTCGCCACTGAAACCCTGGATGAATTGTAAGTAACTAAACGGCTGTATGCAAGTGTCGAAGAATGGAATCAATGGAGCTAGAGATCGGCAGGAGACCAAATGTTGACCAGTTCATATTTTGTTCCGTCAGGTGTTGGAGCGGCTGATAACTATGCCTTAGTTTGAGGAAAGATGACACATTGGGATTTTGAGAGCTGGAGGGTTTAAGTAAAAATGAGGTTAATAGTTTTCCGAGCACGATGTGTGAGTGGCTTGCTTATTTAGAGGGGAAAGTGAATCAAATAGCCTCTGAGCTTAAGAAGACCAAGGAAATGTTGGATATTGACAAAACAGAGAGTTCTAAGATTGAGCTTTCTGATATATAGCTTAGAATCAGTGGTATTGAAAAATCTATGACCTTTTTAGCATTGGATGACAATACCCACATGACTTCCTTGGATGATGAGTCTAAGCGTGCTCAATCCAAGTTCCAGCAAGAAGATAAAATTGTGTTGCAACATGGTTCCGCTGTTCAGAAATCCTCTAAATCTGATGATACAGATTGTGAAGGTTCAGATGATCTTCAAAAATCCGATGAGACTGAAAAAAAGGCCAATTTTGATTTTGCCCAAAATCACTGCAACAGGGATTCCCAAGATTCATTTGATTCGATTGTCAGATGTTTGAAAAAACCAATTAAATGCTTAAATAATCAATATTTGGAAGACAGGTGAAATCTTGGATACCCAGAGGATGAATGGAAGGACGAACAATTCTCATCTCACAAAAAACGACGCAGGCATCACTGAAAATGGAAATGTAGTATGATATCAAATGTGTCGAGGAAGGTCGGACCAGCATTCAACTCAATCAACGGAGCAACGTTACAAATTCAGGAATGCACAGAGGTCGTTGTCAGGAATACATTGCAGTTAGATAAGAATATGAACAAACCTTACAACACAATCAAGTACCCGACGAGCGTTTCTGACACAGAGAATCGACAGAGTATATGCACAGAGATCTACACATTAGGCAGGTGAATAAAAATTGCGCTTGAGAAATAACAAGTTGCAGCTAAAATTTCGCTGAGGAAATATTTATGAGAAAATATTCTTGAAATGGATAATTGATGGCAAAAATGATCTCCACATAAAGGCCATAAAACAAATGGCTCAAAGAAATTATGCAGGGCAGGAATATGCCTGCTCTGATACCATGTTAAACACACGCGGGCAGCAACATAATCTGAAGGATAAAACATGAGAATACATTTTTATTAACAAGAGATATACATTTATAGTACATGGTTTGACAGTTGGGTTCAACATCCCAAGGTCTCTTGGACTTCCTTTTGTCTATTTTGCTTCCACACTAACCCATTGAGGATTAGGTGTCCAACAAATTTTTAATTTAAAATATTCAAAAATTATATTAAATTTGATGATAATATAAATATCACTCCGTTTTAATAAAATTTAAATTAATTTAATAAATTTATAAAAATTCAACAAATTAAACATTAGAAAATTTATTTTATATGCATTATTTCTTAATATTTGTATTTTTATATAAACCTCAATTTTTTAATGAATAATTACAAAGTACAATCTCTTTATAGAATTAGATATTTAATAAAGATTAATAAATTATACACAATATTAGTGTTATATTTAAAATTATTATTAATGTTAAGATATCAATGTTAATAACATATTACCATAACACTGTTAATATTAGTATTTTAATTCTAGTGTTAATATTAATGTTCGCTTCTCATTAATATTAACATTAATGTTAATAATAATATCAATATTAATGTAACATCATTCTTGTCAAACATGATTAATAATTGTAAAAACAAAATTATTGTCTAATATGAACATTATAATATATGCATAAATTTTTAAATTGATATTGACATTAATATTCATATGAATGTTAATGTGAATACTGCTACTAATATATTAGTTTTAATTTTAATATATCATTAATGTCAATTATATTGTCTTTAGGCTTATAGGGTTTATAGGATGTATCATAGTAAATCATTATTTTTCTATAAAATATGGTTTATAATATTAGGGTTCAATACGAATATGAATATAAGTATTATTGGGTTATTAATAAATTAATTATTAAATTAATTCAATAAATTTACAATATTCATTAATTTTACATAAGGAAAATTAATTTATATATACAATTTTTTAATATATGTTTTAGTTAATTGATGTTAGAATCAATATTAACACATCAATGTTAATTTGACAACCCCGCTCTATGATCCCATGTGAATGACATAGTAAATGCATTGTAAATATTGTACAATTAATTGAAATCAAACTGGGGACTGAGTTATGGACACAGATTCCAAAGTTGGGAAGGGAGTGGCTTGCTTGGGAAGTATTTATTTCTTGTGCAAGGGAGAAACATGAAAGCTCATGGCAACCATCAAATAATGGACATGTGTGAGAATTGAAGAAAACGAACCTCGAAAATAAATGAGAAGAACAAAGAGGTATGTAAGCATATGCTACTTAGGAAGAAACCACAAGAAATAAGGGACAAGAATTTATGGAAAGGGACAAGAGTGCAGAGAAAAAAAAACCAAGGTGGAGTACAAGAACACTTTGCAAGTAGTTACCAATGAGAAGTGAAGAGAAGTAGATTGGCCATTGATCCCTAGAAGTTGTGGGTTGAGTTCCTAGTCTCTAGAGCCCTATAACAACTTGGGGTTTGTCAAGGCTATGGGTTGAGATAGAATTCCTGGAGACATGTAACAACCTAGGTCAGTGGAGGCTCTAGGTTGAGACATAGGTCTCTCTAGCCCTATGATAGGTTGGGTCCTCAGAGGGTGTGGGTTAGAATAGAATAATATCTTCGGTCCCCTCAAGGCTATGGATTGAAATAACAACTTCTCAAACACTGTAACAACTTGGGTAAAGGCCATCGAGAAGAAAAAGTTGTGGTAGACTAGAAAGAAGACTAATGGTTACTGCTAGGATGGCAGAGTGGATTCTAGACTCCCTAAAATGAGGTGAATCACTGTGATGGTACCTCCTAGTGAGCTTTGGCACTTATGGACTTGGGGTGTCACCAAGCAAGAAGTTTACAACTCTTTAAGGAAGGAGGTCCTTTGGAGCCCCAAAATTTAGTGAAAGATTGGCGTGTTAGTCCTTGGAGGGAGCATCCCCCTAGACTCTTTGATTTCGCTTGCGGGTGACGATTGCAAGTAATTGGGGTTGCAGTTGACTACCATATGGTGGAGAGACCTTGTTCAGGGTTCAGTTTCCTTGAGTACTCTAAGATAAGCAACTTTTGTTTAAATTCTAATGAATGATGTAATGTGATTATGGATAATGGTTTGAATGTAGGGACTACATTGTGTTGGTGAATACTTGCTTATGCATTATATTACTTGCATGTTATGTGATGTATTAAATGGTTGCATATATGTATGTATTTGTGTGGAATATATGCAGAATGTGTTAGAAAAGTGAAGAGAGAAAATATGTGAATAACTGTTAGAAGCATAAAATTGTTATTAAATAAAATCATATGAATCCCATGATAACTAACGTTAAGGCACCATGAAATGTTGGGTTAATAGTGGGCTTTGTGAACCTTATTAATAGAATATTATGATGAGAGAGACATTCTCCATAGCAAGGTCTATATTCACTCATGAGTCATTCCTGGTGAGGTTAGAAATCTTGGCGTTGCTGAGTGAGTAAGACTTTAACCTCCAAGGGAGTTTTTCCCTGGTATCATTTTAACCAACAACTTTACCCAAATGTGCTTCAACCTTGCATTTTGAGCAGGTTTTTTAAGCGATGGTTGAGGAAACTAATGGCCTTGTGTATGTAGCTACTTGTAGGCCCGACATAAGGTCTGGAAAGGTCAGTGTGTGGCACTCGAGGTTAGATCTTCTCTCAAGTCTACGTGAAACTCCATGGTTGGTAATCTAGGAAGGAGGGCCTACCCCTCATTTGGGAATTTCCTCCTCATGCAATGGGCAGATATGTTGGCCAGCAACTAGCTAGAGAACCAATCACTCAAGCTCTAGACTCATAATGTCATAAATCACCCTTAGAATGATAAGAAGTAAAGGCTTAAGAACTATTCACCCCATTCCCCCAATGTGATTGAAATTGCTTGGTTATGTTAGAGAGTGGTAAGAATTTGTGTTCAATACTTAGAAGATGGGCTTCATGGTGAGCAAGTGAAGATCTTTTTTTATCTGATTATAGAATGTTCACTCAATTGGACTACGCTTATATTGATTACTAAAATTATGTCAAGGTATGTCAATTGATGATTAAGGCCTCCATGGGAGGAAGAATTGTGATTGTAAATATGTTTTCTCATTAGTTATGTACCAATTGCATGATTGAATGAGTGTTGCATGTAATTATAAATGGCTTGTATATTAACAATGTTTTTTTGTTATCACACGAGCTCATGATACTTCTTAAACACAATCTCATTATCATGATTATGTTTAAATGTTTTTTAGAATGTCTAACAACATGCGTGATTGACAACAAGTCACAAGCAACATAACATAGAAAAAATACATTGATGAGAACTCAAATGGTTGAATATAGTTGTGATCAGTCCTAGCATGGAAGTGATGGAGTCACAACTAATGATCAAGATAAATTAGTTTTAGAGATGAGATGAGAAATTTTAAGGCCAATAATGAGAGGTTGGTAAGAGCCTAAGAAAGGCATGCTAAGACTAATTCCATTGCAATATAGATATACATATATGTATGATATATATATATATGTGTGTGTGTGTGTGTGTGTGTGTGTGTGTGTGTGTGTGAAAATGTATATACATAATCATGACAATTTTTTTTATCATATTACATACTCAAGGGAAGGAAGTTTGCCTGAAATATTTACCCCATTCCCCCATTGTGATTGAAAGGGTTGGGTTATGATAGAGAGTGGTATCAAAGAAGTTGGGTTCAATACTTATACTAGATGGGATTCATCACGGGAAAGTGGGGAAGTTTTTTAGTTGGACTGCGCCAACTGATTGATTACTAAATTTATCTCAAGATATGTTAGTTGATGGTTAACGACTCCATGGGCGTGGGAATTTTGATTGTAAATACATTTTTTTATTAGTTATGTACTAACTGCACAATTGAATGATTGTTTCATGTAATTATAAATGGCTTGTATATTAACAAGGTTTTTTTGTTATCACAGGAACCCATGATACTCCGTAAATACAAGCTCATGATCCTGATTATGTTTAAATTTTATTTTAGAATGTCTAACAATGTATGAGATTGACAACACATCATAAGCAACATAACATAGAAAAACTAAATTTATGAGAACTGAAATGGATGAATATAGTTTTGATCAGTCCCAACATGGAATTCATGGAGTCAGAACTAATGATGAAGACAGATTAGTTAGGCAAGGGGGAGGAAATCAATCCCCAGATTGGATGAACACTTTGAGAAGCCTTGGAGATAAGGTGATAAGTTTTAAGTTCGATAATGAGAGGTTGGTAAGAGCCCAAGAGAGGGAGGCTAACATTAATGTGGTCATCCTGCAATATCTCTCAAACTGGTAAAAGCAGAAGTAATCGAAAGTAAGGACTAGTCATAGAGACATGATCAACCTTCACGAGTCGGAAGAGAATACCAATGGAGCATATGGTAATAGATCCTGAAAAAAGCCTTGGCAACGTAGTGAGGACACCGTGCGAGGGGGAGAATCTTTAAGTAGTCCCAAGGGAAGGGTTAGAACGTAGGTACCTCATTCATGGCACCCATCTAGTTATACCATATGAAGACGTCATCACTCTCACCACTACCATCACTTAGGGAGCAAGGAGAGGGAGCTTATGCCTAAGGAATTTAAAAAGGCAAAGCCACCCACATTCGATGGTGATGTGAAGTAGGCTAAGGACACAAAGGCATGGTTGTTAGGGATGAAGAAATTCTTGAAGATACATGACTGCTCAAAGAATATGAAATCCAGTGTCGCCTCTTACATTTTAAAGGGAAAAGCCAATATTTGATGGGAGGACCTAAAGAATACTAGAGCCATTACCGAAGCTGAGATGACATGGGATGATATTGGGGACATTTTTAGGGAGCAGTACATGTCTCAATGCTACTATGACAGTGAGGCAATGGAATTTTATGAACACAGAATAGGATAAATGACTAGTGAGGAGTATGTCGCTATTTTTTTGGGGCTATTGAGATATTTCCCATATCTCAAGGATGAGAATTTCAAAATCGAGAGGTTCATTAGTGGGTTTCCTATGGTATTCTGAGATAATATTGAATTATTGTAACACTTGACCTTGAAGGACACTATGAAGAAGCTAGAGAAATTCTATGAGCAAGTTAGGCATAGGACTGAGACTTAGAATGACTGGATAGCCAAGAGAAGTGCTAGGAGAAATGTGAGTTGGCTTGGGAATAAATCAAAAGGAAAAGAGAGGAAATGCCCATCTTAGACAAGACAGTCTCAATAGAAGGCCATCATTACTATTAAAGGGGATGTACAACAACTCAGATTGGTGAAACCCATGATTGAAGGTTGGGAACCACTTAAGTGTTCGACATGTGGTGGGAAATGCAAGAGAAGGGATTGTCCTCATGAGCATGAGGTTGGATCCAAAATCTACAGTGCTTAAGAGGTGAGCACAGTGGGCCATGTAGGCCAAAATATGCCAAGGATTTACGTAGCATTAGACAATCACTAAGCATATTACCAGGTATCCATCATTGAGATGGAAGGTAAGCTCCAAGAGCAAGTTATTTCTATTTTTATTGATCCATGTTCTAATTATAGCTATTTCAACCCAGAGTTTGTAGAAAAGTGTAAATTGGACAAGGAACTGCACCAAGAACCGAGACTATTTCAATTCGAAACACGAACAAAGAGGAGGATCGACTAATGGGTAAAGTCATGTGTATTGGAAATCAATGGCATGATCACTATAGCTCACATGAATGTGCTACCATTGGATGGGTATGACATGTTGCTGGGAATGGATTGACTGTACGCGCATTAGACCAAGGTGGATTTCTATGAAAAAGAAATATAATGCTTGGATGATCAAGGAACAGAGAGAATATTGTAAGGAAAGTGAAACCCCATATCAGTGAGGATGTTTAATACCATGCAAGAAAAACATAGTTGTAGGAAGGGATGTACATTGTTTGAGGTACAAGTTTCCAAAGACGAGGGAGTCAATGGAGAAAAAAAGGATAGGGAAGTTGAGATTCTCTGATGGTATCTAATCTTGGAACAGTAAACATATGTATTTCCAATAGAGGTTCTTGGATTATCCCCTCATAGAAAGATATAATTCTCTATTGAGTTGATACCTGGAGCAACACCAGCATCTAAGGCCCCATATATAATGAAGACTCTCGAGTTGGTTGAGCTAAAACTGTAGTTTAAAGAAATGTTGGACAAGGGATCCACTAGGCCAAGTGTCTTCTTTGGGAGCACCAATATTCTTTGTTTAAAATAAATATGGAACTTTGAGGTTATGCATTAATTATACACAATTGAACACGGTAACCATATAAAACAAGTACCAATTGCTAAGGATTGATGATCCCTTTGATAAGTTAAGGGGAGTGACAATCTTCTCCAAAATTGACTTGAGTTCAGGCTACCATCAAGTCAATCAAGGAGGAGGACATTCATAAGACTACTTTCAAAATGAGATATGGGCACTACGAATTTTTTGTGGTACCCTTTGGGCTCACTAATTATCTTGCCACGTTCACTTGTTTGATGAACATGGTGTTGTGACTGTACTTGGACAAGTTTGTCATCGTATATCTAGAAGGCCTGGTGAAAATTACATGTAATAAAAGCTAAAAAAGGTAAAATAATAACCATGGTTATGAGAAAATTATTTCAAGCTAAATGTTAGGCACAAAATCCCAGTGTGGGTGCTCATTTAGTTTATTATGGCTAAGCAAATTTGAAAAGGCAATGCCAAACACTTTAGAAAGTAAAAATGCTATTAGTAGGAATTTTATTTATTAAAGTAAAGGAAATTAGGAGAAAAGGAAGGTGAAAGGTCACAAGTTTAATGTGAGGAGGAAAATGAAGGAAAATAATGGAAAATGAAGAAAATAGAGGCCTCATTGGTAAAATGGATTCTGAGGATCAGTTGGTACCTTTTGTCAGTTCAATTTTGGAGATCTCTCTCTATTATCCATCTCTTTCACTCTTGGATACTTAGGTTTTTCTTGTAGCACTTTAGGATTGGATCAAGAAAAGTAAAGAAGGCAAGAGGAAGTAAAGATGAAGAGAGGAAGAGCGGGATCTAGCGGCCACAACAAGATTATTTGCAGGTTTCGATTTGCATGTGTGATTTCCTTGCTATTTTTGGCATGCATGGTTATGCATGTGTGTTCTTGGTTCTTTTGATATCATGGGCATGGGTTTTTCTGGGTGTAACAATGTTCTCCAACCTTGCCTTACCATTTCTAGATAGCATGGTGTGGTGGTTTCTTTTGTATGTGGTTGAGCCAGATTTCCGAATGGACTCGAAGCTAAGTGGTGTGGTCCCAAGATTACTCAGAAGGCCTAGGAATCCTGGTATGGGATACACAGTAAAGCTTGAATGTGAACACATTGATTGAGCCTAAGAATTCCTTGACAGGTACCGTCAGGATACATGGTAAATCTCAGTGGTGAGTACCCTTGATTGGGCCTAGGAATCTCGAGATGGGATACATGGTAAAGACTAGAGGGTGGAGACCTTGTAGGCCTAGGAATCCCTTGATCGGTAATGGTGAGATACACGGTAAAGCCAAGAAGTTGGGATAGAAAAATCCCTTACGGTGTAGGTGGAGAGATTTAGTGGCATCCATGCTTTTTTTTGGCCTAGTGATCTAGTGAGGATTGTGGTAAATCTTGGTATTGTATGTTTATTTTTTATGGCCTAGTGATCTGGTGGGGATTACAGTAAAGAATGATTTTATTATTGAGGCTGAGCTTGTGTAGCCTCTTAAATCCTTGATTGATTTTGGTTATAAGTCCCATATTCATGCTTGGAATATGGCATAGGGGTGATTGGATGAAGAGAGACTTGGCTCAACCAATCTAAGGTTGGGTGCAATGTGGTAGTCCCATATCGGGTCGGATTTTTCATTCATTAATAAGACTTCCTTTCCTTGGTATTTTATGAGAAAATGTACTAGTTCATATGAGGCACTTATTGTTGATGTATCGTTGTTATTTCTATTTATTATATGTTATTTATGAGCATGTTTTATGACAGTGATGATGTCTGGATCTCATCATGTTTTTATTTGTAAATGAATGTACAACGAATATATTACCCAACAGATGATAATGAAACTAATATGATAAAGCACCAATTCTTCTTAGTGATTCTCAGATAAGTATGAGACCCCTATGCTCATATATGTTTTTATGACCTATAGAATGCATATTTGTGACATGTTTGACAAAAATTTTGTCATGGATAATAGGGATCCAGTCAAGTATTTGCTCAAGTATTTACATTTGAAACATTTTTTCAATGCTAATTTTCATTCTTGAAAGTTTCAAGGAGTTTTAGGAAGTGGCTTGAGTCCCAACCCTAAAAATGTGGCACAGAATATGGGGTCACATGCCCTGAACTAGCTGAAAATACCCCTGTCCCTTGCATGCCCATGCCATGAGAGTGACTTGAGGGCCCCAATCGCATCAATTCCCATGTCATGGGAGAAACTGAGGCTCTAGGGCAGTGAAGTGTCAAAATGTCTCAGGGGTTGACCACCTAGAAGTGTTAGTTGGCTCCTACAGGTTCTCTGGTATATGTAGAAGGTTAGACTGGTTGTGTTGTGGCATTTCCACTTCCATTACTATACATGGGGAGTTGAATCAGATTGTAGTAGCCTCTGGACATATGTTTACCCCAATGTACTAGTTAAATTGTATAAATGTAGGAGGAGGGTGTTACAGAGTGGTATCAGAGCATGGTTCACCCATTAGAGTGGATGGGTGATGTGCGTTGGTCATGCATTCATGTTGGTTACATATGTGTTGCTTATACTTGTGGTCGATGTGTTTGTTTCATATGCATGGTGTTGGTTATGGTTGCAACAATGTCACCATGTGAATTTGGATGGTTGTTTTTTGGTTGTGTTTATCATGAGTATAGGTCAATTATGAACTATTTATGCATGTCATTGTTTGTATGTATCATGTATTCATGCATGTTGTCCATTTGTTTATTATGCATTCGTTGATATGGGTGTATTTTTCATGCATGAGGTCATGACGTGTGCTTGATATGGTCATGCATTGATGACAGGATTATTGTTAGGATGATATGTATATGATGTTATGATTATGTTTATACATGTATTATGCTATTCTCATTGATCTTACAAATGGGATGTCCTCCCTGAACTATACAAAGCTATTTTGATTATGTTTATATTTTGGTTTAGCTAACATGGTATGCTTTGCAAGAAGAAAAAACACAAAGATGACTAGAAATATGGTAGAATAAATTTCACGAGACTCTCACTACGGATTAGATGAGTAGTGTGGTGTTGGGGATTCTTCTAACTTAGTCGACACATTGATAATATTGAAGGAAGAATTAAGAAGTTGCAAGGTAGAAAATGATTGAATCATGTAGGCATATGAGAAACAAGTAGAAGTCAATGCAGTAATCCTTCAAAGTTTGTGAGACTTGTGGAGATAGGGACCACTTCAGATCAGCCATGGGCAGGTGAATAGGA